>KZ808252.1:112562-123375 GCA_000696205.2 Oncopeltus fasciatus
ATATATATAAAAGTCATTTTATGAATTTGTGACATGAAAATGTGTGTGTTTATTCGTTCGCATGTTTTTAATAATAATAATACAGTAAAGGCGGTTCGCGATCTAGAAGAGGACCAATGTGTTCGTCGCACATTCGAGAGCCTAGGAGACTGTAGTTCACACTGAAATCGATCGCTATAATCAATACATAATATATCCTCGTTTTCGGAGGAAATTTATTTTATGGAAATATTAATTAAAATTTAAATAATTTTAAAAATATATATTTAATACAATACTTAACCTATTATATTGTGGTTTAGGGGTGTACAAAAAAAATGTGAAGTGATTGGCAGATTATTAGGATTCGGATGGTAAGTAGAAATTTTACTTACTTTATAAATATTTTATTTGGGTGTGGTTTTTTATCCCACGTAAATTTTATACAATTAATGAGAGGGAATAGAATAAAAAAATCTATCTGTCCCAGCAAGGAATCTAACCTGGATCTCCTGCTATCCGGGCCGGTGCACTTGTCCTGGTAGCATAACTGGTAAGTGCACCGGCCCGGATAGCAGGAGATTCAGGTTCGATTCCTGGCTGGGACAGATAGAATTTTTTATTCTATTCCCTGTCATTAATTGTGTAGAAATTTTACATGCGCATGACTTTTACCATGAATTTTATTTTGATTCATTAGAGAAAAGTGAGGACATTGCGTACACTTAGGATATTAACAAGGTGAACATTTCTTATGTTCTACATGGATGTAGTTTGATTACCAAGTTACACGCCTCACAGTTCACTGATTTCAGCCATTGGAGAACTCATGCAATGTTTACAAGGAGAACAAAACAAAAAAAAAATTCGCCATGGAGCAAATCTGAATGTCGCGATTTCCCCACGGGAAAACATTCGAGCATAAAGATAGATATTTTCCTATAGGGTTGATATGAAGAGGTAAAAATGACTATAATCAATGGGTTTTTAAATAATGTAGAGCACCTATATAGAGGTCGCTTCGCTGTCTCATTGTCTATGCTCCAAGTTATAATCGATGCCTACCCAAGGCCTATACTCCTACTTCAATTTATAATTTCCTTTACTAATGATTAAATTGCTTAAAACGCAGGAGTATCGTAATCTAAGCAGATTTGTAATCTAAAGTAGATTTTTTGTTCTGCAAAAGACAGATGGGAGCGCCGGGGTATTTCAGGGGATCCGTTCGGATCCTGCAATCCTGGCGCTGCGAATTCAATTCAAATTCCGCAATTGGAGAAGTTCTTTATTTATAGAGAAAAGCTTGCCCTGGGCCATGGATGTTTAGAATAGGATGACAACCTGTTGACAGCTCCTCCCTCCATGGCCATAAGCGGTTAAAAGGGATTCAGAGTTAAGGAAGCGCTCTTATCCCAGAAACATTCCTATCCCCCCCCCCCATAATAAGCGTTTATCGGAAAAATGTTAAGAAACAAAATTTTGAAAATTACATTCCTCACATATTATTTCATAAGTTTTGCAAATTATTTTCGGGGTCCCACTGAAATCCGCCCCTCACCTCCTCACCCATTCCAAGGCTTGCTATAAAAGTGTAAATAATCTCTATGTTAAAAAAAAAATGGTCCCGCCCAAAACTGGAAGTTACATTCTTTCATATCCTTATCTTTACTTTAAAAAAAATTTTTTTTTTCTAAATAAAATTACATTTAACACCTAATTTGGAGATTACCTTTCCAAAGTGTCGTCATGGTAAAAACGTGAACAACAACGTTAGCTTGATACCCCTAAGGGAAATCTGTTACAAATAAATATAGCTACTTCGAAAATATACGAACTGTTCAGAGAGGAAATGAGGCGTCAAAAGGAAAAGCAAAATGACCCCAAGAAGGTGGCGACGTGAAAGAGGGAAAAAGAAGAATGGAAGCGGTTCGGCAGTGAGGGTGGGTGGGGGGCGAGGGACGGACTCAAGGAAAGAAAGGGTTGACGGCGACTTTGAGAAGAAGCAATCAGAGAGACTCCGAGAGGACTTGAAAAGTTGGGAGAAGTGGCCTGAAGCTGGAAGATAAGGCCTGTCTTCCAGAGGAAGTTGGGGTTTCAGGAGTTCAATATGGGACCGTGAAAAATATCTCAGTTCATAAACAGGTGTAATATAGCAGTGTTGTGCCTGAATATACACAAACCTAAAGGTAATAGAAAAGTTAATATCATACTATATATAAGATGTAAAATAATAACAAATAGACATGCATGATAATAATGTATACATAAAAATAGGACTAAAGAAATTTTGACAATAAATAATTTACTTAAAATTTTATAAGAAGCAAATACCTTCCTTATATTTTCATTCAAATGGAAAGTTTTTGACCGTAAAGACTATTAGTAGAAAATTGATTGGGGTTCGGTCAGGTTGATCCAAAAATAGTCTNATATTTTTTCCATTCCACCAGCCAGATAAAAAAATTATATATATTTTCTACATAAGTTAAATTTATATGCTCAGACTATAATTATTTTTCAATTTATTATCTTTTGTCTGGATTAAACTCTTTACAACAATGATGAATCATAAATGGGGCGCCACGGTATCTGAGGGGATCCGCTGCGGGTTCAATTCCCGCTCTGGGCAAGTATTTATCTTTAATAAATAAATATTGTATTAAGTATTATAATAATAATACTACTATGATGATTATAATACCATAACAATATCAATATTATTATTATTATAAATGCAAAACAAAGTATCAAGAAAGGAGACCTATTTACTGTGAGTTCTGTCAATAATAGTTTACTCTTCTCATTAATAGGTTATTTGAAATTAATCATTGCCTTCCCTAAATTACCTTTAAGTTGTGATGGGTACTTGGAGGTTCCACGACCTAACCTTACTCTGGAGCAGTGTTTGGTATCCAGGAATCCAGGTTGTATTTCTCGCGTTCTCCAGTGTGGCTGTGAGAGGCCCTTTTCCGTCGTATTGGAGCAGACACACAGAACAGCCCCACGGTCTGATTGAGTGAACACTACGGCGAGAGTTGAAGTGTCAGTTCGGGTTACGGGGCTCTGCTGTAAAGAGGTCAACATTGTATTCGCTCAGGATAGCTCACCCGGCAGCTACTACAGCTGTAGCAGAGTACATGACACACAAATTTATGTCCTTTTGCGATGATTTGTATCCGAATCATTTAAATATATACCGTGAGAATAAAAAATATATATATCTAAAGAGGCTTTCAATTTAAAAATAATAAAATCTTAAAACATTAACATATATACATTGATATATCTTTTGATATGCCTTTAAATTTCGTTGATTTCCCAACCTTCGATATATCAACCCCTTTAATATATTCCTTTCCCTTTGATATATTTTTGATATACTTTTGAGATATTTTTACTATACCTTTGATATATCAATCCTTTGATATACCCTATAACACTTTCAACCAGATAAAATGGAGATTAAATTAAAAATAAATTAATAAATTTTTATCATCTACCGATGTTTCGGCTTGAATTGTAACCCATCATCCTCGGGGCTAACATGAAGGAAAGAGTAGACTTGTCACCCGGCATAACAGTACATCTCGCCTTCATGACATGAGCTACACAAAGCCAAACAGAAAAGTAAGCTGAAACGTTGGCAGATAACAAAAAATAAACTTATTTTTAATTGGTAATCTATTTTTTTTTTTATCAACCCTGACCGAACTCAAAAAAATTCTCTCTACCTCTTTCTATTATATTCGCCACTAGACGTAACAAAGAAAAAAAAATTAAATAGCAAAAAATGTTACGCCTTAGGTACTCAATTTTTTACATTTATATGTAGAGGTAAGACTGTAGAAATTTAATAAGTTACGCTTAAATATACATTAATAGCAGAGGCATAAAATTTTAATTAATACATTAATGTGGGAAAATGAGAGGGGGAGGGGCGGGGATATAAATAAATACAATTATAAACTACACCCACACAAATTCCTATCTGATGAAAAATGATGACATAAATGACTACTAGAGACATTGCAAAAGACTTTATTATGACTAAGAGTTCCTGCGAACACAAAGAGCCCTATTGACGAACGTTTATGAATAACCTACAATCCTTAAATTGGTTTCTGGGACAGACTCATCTTTACATGGCAGGAATGCCATGTAGGACACGGCAGCTGTTAAAAGTGCTACGGCTAGTGGAAGAAAGTATTTCACGCTAAATGAGACGTGAAATTAACACTCAACAATTTTTCTAGAAGGAGTCGACACAGGAGGGACGACGGAATAAATTAACTTTATTTCTGTCGTGGCAGGGCACAACAGCAGCCCCCCGTTCGTGCGCCGTGACTCTTAAGGGAATCAATTCATCACGTGGGATGAATTAATGGGATATACTTAAAACGGGGGGTAGGTATTCTAGTTTTGGATTGGATCACGGGGATGAGAGTGAAGAATCGTGGACACCGGCCAGCAAGAACAGGTAATGACGACACATCAAGACCATTGTAACGATATGACACTGCCTGCTTGTATTCTCATATCATTAGATTTTACCACATAAATAATGTGGACAAATAAATAATACAAAAGTGTGACTGTATTTCTCTGACTCGAACATATAACGATCCTAAAGCTTTTTACTTACTTGAAGAATCCAACTTTCACGTTCAACTAATTTCAGAGAACAAATAAATCCCGCTGTATACAGGTAAAAGCTTAATATAATACTTAAATATTACTGTGGTTAAAGCGCATACAGACGATATATACACAATTTGGAACGGATGTGCCACATTTAGATTTTTCTATAAAGATTAATAAAGGTCGCATAATAATTTAGGTAGATTTTCTTGAGAGAAATCTGCTAAAATAAGTAAGAACCAGCCAGGTTAGTAAATGCTGTCAACTATATTTATGAAAAAAATAAAAATTACATGCCATCGATCTACGCTGCCGACGGCTGGAACTTATATGGTCTACGAATATCCTGAGGAATCAATCGGCAATATTCGAAAACTTCACACCGGCCCAATCCTGTTAGGCGGGATAAATATTTGAGTTGTAAAGGGTGTGCTGGGGGGAGGAATTGGATTGGCAAATTGGATAAATCGGGCAGTGAGTCGATATAGGGCTGCAGATTAGGTTCTGGAGATTGGTGGACAAGTTATGGGCAGGAGAACAATAGGGTTTTGTAATGGAATCTGAGAACAGATCCAGCTAACCCTCACTTATTTAGTAGGGACTGGGTAGTAACCTAGACTGATCTCACTATCCCTTAACTTAATAAATCCCTGAAAGAAGAAATAGTTCTTCTTTTTTTTTAATGTAAAAGTTCTGTACTAAAGTGATTTATAACTTGCTTAGATAAAAAGTTTCTGAAACGGTTGTGAATATGCAAATTACTAGATTATAATTTTTAATTTGAATTAAAAAATTAATAAATGACCTATTTAAATAATAGAACTAAAATATTACCTTCATAGAATTTTTTCTATTTAAATTAAAATATCCTTTTCTTTTTAAGGGGTGGTCAAAAGGAAGAAAAAAAGTGAAAATTTTTGTTTACCAAGGTTACAAAAGACAGTTCATCTATACACCGTAGAAGTATAAAGCACTATTACATTTTTAAAATATAATAAAGCAGTTGCGCGCATTTGTTGTCATTGGACCATGAGGTAAATAGTTTAATTGGGAATTTAGTTTGACAAATAATAAAAGACCCTCGTGTTCTATATACCTGGTGCAAGTAGAGACAAATAACGGTCAATAGCGGTGCCAAAAACCTATTTCCAGATATAAACAGAGGTAGAGACGCATTTAAGCTCCAACCTGAGGAATGATACACAATCCAATCAAGGTGTGACGGGCTATGGAGAACTGCAGGTAATAGAGATTCAGTCGCGGGCATATAAGAAACGACAACGATGATTATCTGGGCGGGAGCCAGGAGACGCGGGACTCGTAAATACAAGAGAGGAGATACAATTCCTCCCGGTCGTAGCAGAGGGCATAAGGAGGGCGGACAACAAGTGGCTGGCTGGCGTCAACTTCTGTTCTGTCGTCCCAGAGCACTCGCTAATTCCGCTAACTCGTCAGAGCTGATGCTATGTAACTGGGTACGGTGGAATGCAGGCACGTACGAATGATGTCATTTCGTTCTACCTTGGGGGAGAGTAACTTGATGCAAGCATGTCACCAAAAAATTCCTATTGCTTCCCCGATGCAGCAACTATACAGAAATATCTAGAGATCTGTTACATAGTGACAATTTCTCCTGTGTTCACCTGAAACTAAAGTGCTGCTTCATAGATTTGTCAAAGTAAGACAACTCGCTATAGAGAGTTAAACTAACAGATATTAGAGACAAAATAAAGAAATCCTTATGCAAAGAAATGAATGTCTCTTGTATTATGATGATTTACAGAAAATTGCAAAATAAATCATTAGTAATCAGATGAATTAATGACCCGAATATTTACTGAGAGCTTAATTTTGAAGAGGTTAACACAAGAAGTAACACACAAATTCATAAGCTATATTTAAAAACGTCTTAGTCGAGTTAGTTATCAATTTTATCTGACACCACCTAATATGTATATATCTCTAATATCATATTTCTAATATATAATAAATTCAATAGATAGGATATTTAATGGTCAATAAAGAAGACTCGCTAAATTTAAATTTTCGTCGATAAAAATAAATGCAGCTACACAACTTGATAGTCCATATATAAGTCTCAAGGAAGGAAAATGTTTTAATCTTAAAAAACAATTGAATCAGTTTTGTTTGAACGCTTTTGATTATACACAGCTTTGTGAACTAATTTGAAGGTCTACATATCACTTTAAATGGTTTTTTTTTTTTTTGTTTTTTTGTATGGGGGGGGGCGGGGGTTCGGTCAAGGTAGATCCAAAAAATACAGATTTAAAAAAATAAGGAAAAAAAACAAATAATAGTAAAAACAAAAATCAATTTCTACGAAACACTATTTCTAGATAATGTCTTCTTAATTAGATATTCGTGAAGTTTTAAGATCTGGTTAAAATATGCAATCTATTTTCAAAAAGAAAAAGGATTGCACACTTGATGAAGAGCTGCATGAAAATTGAAAATAACAAATATTAAGACGCAATCGTTAGCTTATGGGATTAAATTAACGGGAAAGCACAGCACAAGTTAAATGACATATTGAATATAGATAAGTGAAGCGTTTCTCTATTGAGAAATCGTTTGTTGTTTATACTTTTAAATTTTTTTTTTAAATATATTAGTTGTCAAAATCATGAATACCTCGTAACACGTATATCAAACGAAAAACTATTCTTCTCAGGCGAATCTAGCACAAGTATGTTTACCATACAAATATTTCATTAGAATCAATGACGGAGGGCAAAGGAAACCGTACTTTTCCGGGGGTTTAATACAGGAACTAGGAGGTGCATTGTAATCAGGATTACGTTTGGCCATGCAGGCCGGAGTGAGTGAACTACACCCCTTCGAGGATGGACATACATGGCTACACATAATAAAGTAAACATACTATTCAAGATTAGGGTAAAACGGGATTAGCATATTCATAGCCCGCTGTTGTCGACGGGCCATCCCTCCCCGCGCAGTCAAATTCCATGCATATGGGACAATTGTATTCCATCATATGTAGAGAGACCACTGAATGCACTACTGCCACTGAATACACCTGAATCACTGAGTTCAGTAACAATCGTATACGAGCAAAATGTCAAGAGGACAAATCATATATTCCATTTCCACCCAATTAACATCATCTTGCATTATAAAGGCGGCTTATAAGATCGAATTGCATGAAACTGGATTATATTATAAAAACCCGCGACAATGATACGATCCAGACTAAGAGACTAGTTTTTCATGTGTGTCTCTGCAACAAACTCCTTCAGGGACAAATATTCAAATTTTTATAGATCATTTCACTTCATTAACGTCGGACTGAAATGCTGAAAAACCTTTTTCCTTGAGAGCTAATTATGAAAATTACACTTCACAAAAGAGGACAGATAGAACCAGCGAGAAAAGACTGATAAAATCTAGGAGTTTAAAACTTTTTCTGCTCGCCCTGAGTTGAAAGTGAATCAAATGTTTCGTGTGATGTAGCTGAGTTTCGTGACACTTCCCAAACTTGAATGAAACACCAAACTTATACAAGAACGACCTGCCGATCGAGATGTATTTACGCAATAAGAACGCCAACGTTTCTGCTTACACTGTATAAGCCATCTTCAGGGCTATATTGAAGGCAAATGGGACGTCGTGTCCCTAAGATCATATTTTCATGACAAACGTAGTTATTTACGTAGTTTTTTTTTCAGTAGTTATTGATGTCTTTCGCAGGGTTATATATATATAATTTTTTCTATCAGTAGTTACAAAGAATGAATAAATTTTCTGAAATTCGAATAGGTAACAGAGAAGAATAATGTTTTTCATTCGTACGAACTTCAGTCGCATAATCAAGCCCAGTACATACAAAATTTTTTATTATTATTAATTTTTCATTGTTCATAGCAAAATGAAAGATCACTAAATAAATTTCTAGTGGATCAGTTCTAAAGAGCATTCCAGAATACAGAGATTACTTTCTAAATTGTGGATCCATTTCCACCCCTCGGCAAATATAGAAATATATTCAGATTTACCAAACTATCTTCACATCATTCATAGCCTCACAAGAGAAACAAAGCAGAATTAAAGCCACTTATTAATCCCGGAAAATGGAATTACATCTTACACAACCCTCGAAGAGACATGGTATCAACGGCGTCTAATGAATTTTACGAGACGAATTAAGTTCCAAACAACCAGCATCTTAATAGTGACTTAAAGCCCTATAAAAGTGAAAATTGTCCGACTAAGGAATTCAAAAGTTCTTATTATTCATGGTTGCAATGCATAATGATCAGAGCCGGTTTTCTAGGTACCACTAACTCTAGGATTATAGATGTAGATAGGATAGGATCATAAAAGTATATAACCTTCCATTAATCAGAAAATGACAAGTAAGTATAAAAATTTTATATATCCTAAAAATATCTATACTGGTTCATTATTATTCTACTTTATGATATACTTTACTTTCCGAAACATTGTAATACAAATAAATGCAAAAAAATGACTTTCAACAAATAAGGATACGATTAAAATGTATTTCTCTCAAAGCGTAGGAAGTAGAAATCCTTTATAATCTTATTGCTAGATATTATTATATTAAATTTATTATTGTACTAAAATAGTTTACAATAAATTATTAGATGATATCTCCTATTTACCTAGCTTCAATAAAAAATTAACACTTTTCGATTTAATTTCACAAATAGAAAAATATAGAGACAGAAAGAAACAAAACATGTGATATGGGAGAGGCATATTATTTTTTTTTTTTTTAGCTCATATGAAAGTAAAATCCTTCGACACGTTCTGTTTTAGCATGTAAACAATAGAAGATTAATTAATGGTAAACAGCTGCATTTTCCATAACGTTTTTAGGAGGTTAACGTTTTGGCAGAGATTATCATATATCAGACTTTAACTTAGATTCTCTACCTCAGTTAGTAAGAAGAAAATTAGAAATATACCTACAATTTTTAATATTACTTTTTAAAAAATACTAAATATGAGATGTATAATTATAATAAATAAGGATTACAACATCCCGCAGGAACCTATACTAAATCAGTCCCCTGAAGGAATAGGACGTGAGGGGGGGGGGAGTTACCAGGGGGACACTACATCACCGTATCAATATGGAGCACACTTCATAGGCAGGTATGGTCATCCCGAGAAAATATACAGCCGACGGGCACACATGCAGGGGCTTAAATCACAGGCATAAACAACTACCATAACGGCCACCATTGGGGGGCCAGGCCTTTCATAAAATGATTTGTTCTTAAGAGGGGGGGGGGGGGGGGGGCTTCGTAAGCAAACAATGCCTCCAAGGGTGCCCCATTTACGGGCCGGGTTGGAGGCTCTTTTATCTTTGGAAATGTTAAACATACTTATATTTTATATGGTTGATGGTTAGTTGGCCGTCTCGAATATCGTATGAGAATGGTCGGGGTTTCGGCCAGGAAGAAAAAAAAAAAAAATATACACCACAATTTGGAGTAATATTTTTATTTTTGCCAACGTTTCGGCTTAGCTAGTAAGCCATCATCAGGGCAATGGCGTTGGGTGGAGAAATCTCCCCAGGGCGGTGTCTGTTCACATTGTACACTGCAGAAACAACAGTTGTTTCTCCACCCAACGCCATTGCCCTGATGATGGCTTACTAGCTAAGCCGAAACGTTGGCAAAAATAAAAATATTACTCCAAATTGTGGTGTATATTTTTTTTTTCTTCCTGGCCGAAACCCCGACCATTCTCATACTTATATTTTATAGCTCCTACTACTACAAAAATATACACATTCAACAGGCAGATCCCCAGCCACACAAATTTAATATTTTATCTTAAAATTGATAGTAATCCGAAAGTATTTTCAGTTCAACGCTCAATATAAACAATGTGACGAGGAGATGGTAGATCCCTAGAGAAAATTTATTCTGTGCGAAGTATTGACTTTTCAATTTGATAAAACCCTTTATTTATTTATAAATTTGTGATTGAAACTTTCTCCCCGGGGTGCAAAGTAGAATTACTCAAATCTAGCAAAGACTAGGATTAACTGAAATCACGTAGGCTTCGACGGTCGTCAGAAGTATTTACCGTTTCTTCTTCCGGGTTGGACCGTGTCAAATTGGTGTTAAATGCCGAGCTTTCGCACATCATGTGATGGCTTCTTCAGGGCTGAAAAGAGAAT
>KZ808252.1:127445-140629 GCA_000696205.2 Oncopeltus fasciatus
AAAAAAAAAAACCCGTTTGTGACCCCCACGACGGATTTCACTCATTTTGCTCAAAGCTTAAAGAATTTAGTCCGCTATCTTACACATTGCTGTCCCTAGAACGCGTACATACATTTCTGAGGAGAGGAATTGACAGGAATTCGGTCTTGCGAGCGGAAGAATTAATAACAACCAATTAAGTTTTTTTTCGCCAACTTTCGGCCTAAACTTAGGGACTTCAATGGGGAAAAAATGTGATGTGGAGAGGCTCTTTCCTGCTTTACAGCGACTAAATCATGACTTATGAGGATTCAGTCATTATTTAGTGACTCTGTAGAGCAGGAGTCTCTCTCACCCTAACTTCCTTTTTGCCCTAATGAAATCTTGAAATTTAGACCTAAACACGTTGACTAAAAAAAAAAAAACTTATTTGATTTCAAATAAGTTTTAAATTCATCAGCTCCCTGATGAATTCCTGACAATCCCCTCCTCATAAAACTCGACGGGTAACCTTAAGTTCCTTAAGTTACCTCGAAAATGATACACATATTTCTTCAAAGGAAATCTCAAAAGACCATGGTATTTGCATTCTTGAGATCTAAATAAATAACCTTAGGAAACTTTTTTTTTTTTTTTTTTACGTCATTGCACAAAATATACTATCTATCTCATGGAAAAAAAAAATTATAATGGTCACATACATTCTTTTCTATCATTTATTATTCTATGTAGAGTGCTTGAAAATTAAATTGAGGGAATACAACTGGCATGTATTCATTCTCCGCTCAATATTCAGAAGCACTATTTGCCTAAAAATAAGCTCCACGCCAGGGGGGACTGCGAGTATGTATATGTTCTATGGAATATTATAGTAAAGTATTAATCGAAAGCCTAATAGAACAAAGTCACGAACCCTATTCCCTCAGGCAATTCCGTTTATTGCTCGAAGAAAATGTGACATCAACAAATAGAACCAATCGGTATTTAAGCTTCTTTACGTAAACAGTTATGTGAGTTCCTTAATGGCTGATATATATATATATAGACCTTATTTTTTATCTTTCTCTTTGTGGTTCTCTAAGGATTGTAAGACCTTATTAGGACATTTACTATATTCAAATTTATNTATAACTATATATGGAAACGTTTGCCATAATAAAATAATTACCCAACAATTTCGGAGTAATTTATTTTTTTTTGTTTCTGGCCGAAACCCTGACTAATTTCACCTGCATTGAATAATATCGGGAAAACATTCTAAAATCCGTAATTATAAATAAAAACTTTCAAATTCGTTCCGAATTCATAATTGATGTGCTCCTAAAGACTGAAGAGGCTCTGAAGGTGGAAGAATCCTATTCAAAGGAAGAAAGGAACACGGATTTGTTAAGGAAGTCATGTTAACTCGAGAAAAGACCAGTATGACTCCTCAACCAACCAAGGAAAATTCGATGTAGCTGGACGGATCACAGGTTCATAAAAAGTGATAAAGGGAAAACAGATACAATTTGCCGAGAGATTAGTCAATACAGAGAGAGTAAAGTAACTAAATTGAATAATCAGTTCATATGTGATCAAAAGGTTATCCTGGGGTCAAAAAAGATTTAAAACAAACAAAAGGGATGTCAGAAACAGACAGCATTCTAATGGCTAAGTTGAACTGCCAATGCCCCCTGAATTTTGCTATAGATGAACACAATAAGGTTTTAATAAGACTTTTAATTTTTTTTTTTTTAAGTGTTAGCCTTCCATTCAACCACTTAGGGTCATGGAGGGAGGGGCTATCCAAAGGTTAAGTCAATTCTAAATAACCATGGTTTAAGTCAAGCTTTTACTAATAAATAAAAGATTGTCCTGGGCGGGATTCGAACCCGCAGCTCCAGGATTGTGTGACCCGAACCTATCCCCTGAGCTAACCTGGCGCCCCTAATAAAAGACTCTATAGGTATTGTGAAAAGTGGGAGGCGCATAGGGGTTCTAGGCTATAGGGCTAACCCTTCCAAAAAAAAAAATGAATCAAGGCGATAAGGACGAGCTCGTGCCGACCCTTCCTTTTTTCAAGGGGAGAGAGCGGCCATCTCCCCTCCCCCTCGAGCGATTAAACCCAGCAGAAAGAGACCTGATTGATGCATATTGGAAACGCATTTACCCAGCAGACTTTAATATAAAGCAGGGCAGAAAACCCACGCCTTTGGCCACATACAACAGTATTCACATAAATTCCACGGCAAGCATATTAAATATATCTGCAGAACACCCTTTTTTGCACATTATCATACTTTTCACTAGGACGATGTCCCCATATTACATTATCAACAAGATATAGTTCAATAATATAAGAAACGTGTAATTAAAAAGTGCTTACAGTTTTGCAACAGCTAAATTCTAGGTTTTTGGATTTTTATTAATAATGGGGTGTGGTTTGTATGCATTTATAATAATTGCATTTGCAGTTATCCTTTAATTATTTTTTAAATTTGACACATTTATTCATTAATATTTAGAGCCCAAGAAGATTTTAGTATTATTGTAAAAAAATAAAAAGGAATTGTACTTGAAATATGAATATTTTCATTTTAACTTTAAATATATGTATAAACAATTTTAAATATACTACAATTGAAAAAAGAAATTCTTACGCAGGAAAAAAGAAAAAAAATGCTAAAACTATTTCCAAATACAAAAGAAAGAAAAATGTCAAGACGACAAATACTTTTTTTTTTATATCCTTTCTGAATGCAGGTTTCCAAACGTGTAACACGTATTTCTGATTTTCAGGTACTTCATAAAAGAAAAAAGAAAATTCAAATGTTCAAATGGAGAAGGAGAAAATTAAATCGTTGGCAGATAATTAAATAAATACACCTTTTTATTTTAAATTTGTATTTTTTTGATCTACCTTGAGCGAACTCCAACAAAAAAAACCTAATAAAATTCAAATGTTTTTTCTTGAGCATATTTAATCAATTTACTAAGTATTATTAACAAATTAAAACATAACTAGTAATAGTTTTTCATTTCGATTTGTTCTATAACTATATAATATAGGTTTTTTTTTAATATTAAAAATTNTAAAAATTAATTAAAAATTAGAAATTAAATTAATTTGTTAAAATTTCGAATTAGAAAGCAGTATACAAGGATATAACTCAACGGAAAAAGGTATCCTTCAGCCTACAATGTGTTCAAGTGAGAAACAAGTTCGATAAAAATAATTTGCGCACACCAATAAATCAGAAGCAACCGGAGCAGAAAAAAGTTTTAAAGCACTCCAAAAACTCATAATGAATAAATTAATCAAAAACGGCTTTCCTTGAATAAAAAAATTTTTTAAAAAGGAACGAATAAAGGGGAAACAAATTACTAAATGCCATTTCAACTTCAGCCGATATTTTATGAGATAAATACCAGGCGTCACTATTTAGTTCCCTTCCAATACTTCTCGGTTTTATTTAATCTTTAGAGACCTGTTGGAATAAAGGATAGGAATTGATTGAGAAATAATATTCTACAAAAATAAAAATAAAAACTCATATAACGCGAGAGAAAAATGTTGAGGACGGCCTCACCGAATTTTACACCATTTTTTTAAAACGAAAAACAGGAAAACTGTGACACCTAACTCCTGAAGCTATAATCACTGAGATGAGAAGTTATTTTTTGTCAGTGACAAAATTTTTGCCTAGAATATCAGAAAACAGTCACAGCAATAGAATTGAATACGTCCGGGAGTAAAAAAAAATTGTTTCTTATTCAAAATAAAATGATAAAGGTAGTCAGTCAGGCAAGAGCAGCGCAAACCAAGTAGATATCTAAAATTTCAATGCAAATGGTCATATATGACATCAACAACGAGAAGGACAGTTAATCTCAAAAGATGGGCACCGTGCCGATCGAAGGGGATGATAAAGAAGGAAATACTCAAACTTCCAAGTTAAATTCACAAATATTTTCTTTAAGAAGTGATTCAGTTGTTATCGGTCATAAATATCATTAAACGTCTTCCAAATATAAATTTCGATATAGGAAACGAAAAACGAATATTAAGCCAGTACAATAAATAAAAAAAAATCGCGAGTTAAATTTCAGATTCATTAACGAAAAAAATGTGTAATAAGCATATCGCAGATATGAATTATATTCAGTGAACGTTTTATGGAAAAATGCGTAAGCCTTTTAATAACAAAAAACATTAATGAAGCTGTATGTGAACACAATTTGGGGACCAAAATTCAGTTTTAACGACACTTCGGGTTCACATGCAGAATAGGATAGAGCCAGGTGAATCACAAGAAGAAAACACATTTCCGAGATAACACAAGAATATTTCAAGTAGACAAAGACTTAGATTTATCACACGTAGGTGGTTAAAGGCCGGTGGCACCGATGGATTAAAGGACGAATAGCTATAATGTAAATGTAAGAACTGAACAAATTGTCCTGTCACGACAGAAACACGCTTGGCAGGACTAATGATAGCAACACCTAATGGAAGTATGCCTTCACTTCTTAGTTCGCAAATTTATGGCACAGATAAATATCATTATTTACAAACATTCATCAGATTAATAATTTTCACGTAAGTAAAAAGAATTAATAGTTAATTAATTAATTAATGATTATTTCAGAGTAACCATTATATTTTTAGACACAGCAATAAAGTGGATTTGTCACCAAGAAGATAAACGTCAAAAATTAAGTAGGGCTTAAATAAAATTCTAATTCTAAATATGAGGCTCAGGAAATTCCTTAGTTAACGCATTTTCAGCATAATGACCTCTTTTATTAGGGTGCTACAAGCTTAAACTACACTTAGGTACTGCCTTTCAACGAGACCGTGTTGAACAAAATAATGATGAAGACTGGATGAAGAAGTAAAGGGGCTATGGAGTAGTTAGCAACTCGGGACTAAAATTCCCCCTCAACTCATTCTTATTCCCTAAGGGATGAACAAGTCTACCTGGTTGTTAGCAGACTCGCCCGTTCAACTTGTTCCACCTTTGCTTAGGGAATCCTGGTCAGATCTCCCACGCTGCTCCACTTCTCTAGGTGGAGAGTGACTCCATACAAATGTTATTTAAGTTTTTTTTTTTTTTTTTTTTAGTGCGCATTGACTGCTATAGGTCATTAGCGCGTTAATTTTAATTAACGTTAAAGCTCACAAATTAGCTGCATATTATTTTTGACGACTGACAAACGGTGCCAATAGATATATGAAACATATAGAATTGAAAAAAAACTTGGATTCAAGCCTAAACAAAAGATCACCATGGCACACCCGATGGAATGACTAACAACAAACATTAAAGAAAAAAAAACAAACAAAAAAAACTGCACTACTCTGCCTCACATAGGGAAGAAGTGTAGTCTAGGACATGATACACCCGTTAAAATGTGGAACGCTAAAATCAAAAGCCAAATTGGTGATAATGAAAAATATTTAAATTTTCAGTGTAAAGCATCATTCATGGAGGCATTATCACCTATTTCTGTGCATTATCCTTATCCTAAATATGACCTTATCAATATTGATCCAAAAGACTCAAGTTTAATAAATACATTGTGGGAAAGAGTTAAATAGGAGCCCACAAAACGTCAATAAATAAAAGAATATTTAATAGTTAATATAATATCCATATATACATTAAAATGAATTATAAAAACAATATAGTAATATTGTGTGGGTTAAAGGGTAGAGGTAGAGAAAGGGTTACATTCATTAATTTAAGTGGGAAAGGCTTAGGTTGAACCCCTTTAATTCAATTAAAAATTACTTATGGCCATGAATATTTAGCATCATACACAATTAAAAATAAATTTAATTTTTAATCTTTTGCATAACAGATTAACGCAATTTTAATTAAATGTTACGACTATATACCCTTTTTTATGTATATAAAAAAAAACAACCCCTATGGCTTTAGATTTTTCATCCAGAACACACGAGAGAACGGCGACGAGTCCACCCCCACAACTAAGCACTCATTGTCGCTGTGAATTATTCACTGCGTGCCAACTCCCGCCCCCCTTGGAAATGAATAACCCTGCGTGGCTCGGTAAAATATTAACAGACGCTTCCCTGTTTTGGGGCTTTCAGTGGGTTACAGCATGTGGCCAGAGGCAGTCTAGCACACTGGGAGCACGGGGAATCGTCAGTATATCTCGGCAAAACGAGCAAATTTATACAGGGCCAATAAAAAAGTTTTTAAATGCTACCCACACAAATAAGTTCTGCATTTAATAAACTTAATACCGCTACTAATGACGTAAAAGAGTAAAATTATAAAAGCTTAAGGGTGGTCTTAATGCCCGTCAATACCTGTAATGCATGGAAAATAACTATTTATTTGGTTGTGGTTTATTATCCCACGGAAATTTTAAATAATTAATGAGAGGGAATAGAATAAAAAAATCTATCTGTCCCAGCCAGGAATCGAACCTGGATCTCCTGCTATCCGGGCCGGCGTGCTTAACCATTGCACCACCAGGACGACGTGGATAATCACGCCGAACCCGATAGCAGGAGATCCAGGTTCGATTCCTGGCTGGGACAGATAGATTTTTTTATTCTATTGCCTTTCATTAATTGTTCATGGAAAATAACATTTTTTACAAAGTTTAATTTAATTTAATATATTTATGAGTAAAAGTTAGTACACATTTTTTTTATTGTGAAGGAATGAGTGTATAACATTTTATATAGAATAAGTTATCAATCTTTGTTTACAAGAGCCAGACATACACTTCGAGATTCTAGGATTGGAAAAAAAACAATATCCCCCTAAAAAGTAATATCTTAGAAAACTATTTCCGACCAAAATAGGACGGCTAGAAATAGGGCCCACTAGGGCTCTTCTAAAGAATGAATCGCGGATATGTGTGAAAGATATTCCTACAAAAAAGAGGGGGAGAGAAATAGAGACTACAACCGAGTCTCGCACACAAAAACCCCTAGATCCCGTACCGAGAAGGTAAAAAAACACTGGGGTTGGCACATCAAGGTAGTGGTAGCGGTCGCAATGGCAAGAGTCCAACAAAATGAATCAGAGATCCCTCGTCATGTAATCCGAAGAGATTCACCATCCCACCTGATCCTTCAACACCCTATGAATGGCGAACATGCTAATAGTAAGAATCGATTTTTATTTTGGTTTTTTTAAAGGGGAAAAAAAGGTTCAGGTAGGGACCTTTAAAAAAAAAACAAAAAGAAACTACAAGAAATAATAAATAAATAAAATAAATAATTTTTCCATATTTCGCACAATAAATATACGAAAATAACAAGGTTACTACCACCCTTCCCATAGAAGATGAACGTGGAGGGTATAACTAAGATGATACTGAATGTCAAATGATAACTCAACCGAGCCCAGCATAACGAAAGCGGAAACAGTTCAATTCAGATCACGTACTTCGCCGGTAAAGGGAGCTAAAGATAGCGAGAGGGGACTGATATCCTCTCGCCAAAATCATTCCTCTATCTCCTTTTTTTTTTTTTTCTGTCTCCGATTTGAGGAAATAAGGAATGGTCAGGAGGTAGGAAGGCAAAAAGAGGGGCCCTCTGATCTCAATCACGAATTCAATTGGCCGATTTGTCCGAAAGGAAATTGGAGGAGGAAAGACTTGGAAATACTAAGGATTTCACATAATGAAAAATGGCTTAGGAGCCAATAAAATATCCCTCTTAGTAGGGAAGCCTATATGGCTTATATGATAAATTAAGTTCAAGAGTTAAAAAAGAAAATTTATTCAAGAAATAAAAAAAGAAAAATTCGGAATACATTAAACCTTGATAAAACTGTAGTAGAAGAAAAATATAGTTCCAGTTAAACCACATTTATAAAAAAAATATAAAAAAAGACCCTCCCAATATGTATATTTAAGTAGATAAATGAGTAAAATGGTATGTTGCAATCAGGGCAAGAAGATGAGGACTAAGAAACTCAGAGGTTGGAAAAAAATTAAGGTAAAAAATGAGAAAAGTCTATGTTCAATTCATTAAGAGCAATGTAGCACGTATCTAGTAATTTATTTGAAGCAAAAAAAAAGGATATTTTTTATTCGAAAAATAACTAAAATATTAGGATCGCATTATTTTATGATTAGCTTCAGTATTTGATATAATTAACCAAAGTACTAAACTCATAAGCGGCCCATAGACCTGATTACTAGCTAATGATTCCTGTACACAATAATAAACACACACCCACATATATATATTGGTGAGGGGGGGGGGGAGAGAGAAAGAGAATGAAATACTCGCGGCTGCGATTTATATATTAAATAAAACAGGAGGGAGAAAGAGAGTAGCAAACACAGAAAAAGAAAAAAAATGTAATGAGTAAAAATTTCTTTTCACTACCCTCTTTCTCCCACCTGCTCTTATTTATTATATAAAAAAAATATTACGGACATATTAATCACAACACAAATAGATGTTTTTACAGCTAAAATGGACATTTGTTAAAAAACACAGGAAACAAGTAGTAATAATGGTTATAACTAAATACAAATTTTTTTAAGTTTGAACCATTGATAAAATAAACAACAATATTGTATTGGGAGTAGTTAACTATCGTATGCAACGAGATAATAAAGTACGATATTGTAGCCAAGCTATTCCGCGCGACCAAACCAACAAACAGCCCAAGGGGGTTCCTTGTGATACACTTCTTAGGGTGGGCATTTAGACTGAGGCAGTACGGTTAACCGCAACCGGCTTAAACCAGGATTGGGGGAATGAAGTAACTTCATCAGGGCTAAGAAGCGTACCAACTGATGGAAGGAATGCCGAGGGCGGATCCCGGCGTTTGTAAGCCAGGGGAAGAGAACGCAATATAGGTAGTAGTAGCTGCCGGAGACAAAGGGTGGAAAACAAGGACAAAGCTAATACGGACGTCGTATGCTCCACTGAACAACCCCCAGGTGCACTTCAGAGGAGTACGACCACAGCACTAAAGTAGCTCCAAACACACACACACAGATACCTTTTGCCTCTTCAACACTAAACAAGATATTTTACAAACAACATATTATCACAACAAAATTGTGGGTATTAAGAAGAAGAATCCTTGTAAGTTTCAAAAAATTAAAAATAAGTAAAGGAAAAATGTATTTTTTAATAAAGGATTATCTGCCAACGTTTCGGCTTACATTGCAAGCCATCTTCAGGAAATGTGAGCGTCCGATGTGAACGTCTTCAGGACGTCCTCTCTCATCTTCATGATAGCACTGAAGATGGCTTACAATGTAAGCCGAAACGTTGGCAGATAATCTTTTTAAAAAAAAAAACATTTTTTTTTTTAATTTGCATTTTTTTTTTTTTTTTTATCTACCTTGACCGAACCCCAACTAAAATCATCTAAGAATAATATCTACGGTCAACAAACTCTCCTTTTGAATAAGTAAAGGAATTACTCGTCCCCTGGATCAAAAAGTAACTAAGGAAGTTTTAAAATACATGAAATTTTTCGGACCAAAATAGACAGAAAATTCAAAATAAAAGTAAAATCTTGACTTGTGGCGACTATAAATAAATTCAGCCAAACTCTTAAACTTGCTCGTCCCCAACCCCTAGAGAGGCTTCTCTCAGACCATCTTACCCTCCCAACTCATTACATAATTCATGTACTTTCAGATCGCCATTCCGAACGAACCTTCTGCCCTCCATCTTCAACCTGCCAAGGCTTCTTCGAGTAATGTATTTAAAAAGCGCTGACCTTTTGGAGTTTCATTAAGTGTTTTAAGTTTCGACTAATTAATCCAAAACCACCAATCACTTGTGTGTTTCGTGCTCTGGAAAATTGGAGCTAATGACCATTAGCTGTATGTATTATAAAAAAAAAATATTACTAACCGATGACTAAGATGAAAGGTGTTGCTGAACTAATAATTACTAACATAAAACTAACTGAAACTCTCAATGGTTAGCGCTGCTTAGTTGTTTAAATGAATTTAAAATAATTAAAATACATATATAAATAAATATATATTATAGTGATCAAAAACAGGTGGTATAAAGAGTGCAGTAAACACACAAAAAGTAAAATTTTAGGGGATTTCTCGCCCATTGTCAGTGAAGAGTGAAGAGAGACTACATATATATTAAAGGCGTTAAAAACAAACTACTGATCATACTAATTTAATAAGTATAAAATAAACTTTTTTTAAATATAAACAATAAAAAACAAAATACTTTAAAATTTCTTTGCATTGCAAATGCAGAATTAATTCAATTTTTAATCTTATCAATACTGCCAATATGAGGAAGCTTTATTAGAAATAAGAAAAAACCGTATTCATCTGAAATATGATGACATTATAAGTATAATCAAATAGGAGAGGAAGACTATGTCTGTGTTTTTTTCCTTTGAGAGATACAAGAATGTTATTGAAAATTTAGTAATTGTTAACTAGATTGTCTCCCTTACTACGTCACCATCATGAACTAAATAGAATAAAACAGTGTTTTACATAGAGCAAGTCATTTTTTAGTGTGGAAGGCATAATATTCAGTTTAGAACAAAAATTTGAAACTGATTTGATTTTTGATAAATAAGTTTTAAAATGTCATGAGAACGGTCTAAATAATTGCACCCATCTTGATTGTCAGAAATGACATTTGAAAGCTTCTAATAATAAATATATTAGTAGTACATTTCAAAACCTACGAATTAATGAATTCATAAATTTATAAAAATATAGAAAATCCAGTCTAGTATAACTCTACAAAGTAGTACTGCTCAACGTGATTTAGAAAACCAGTTCCGCCTATCAGCAGATGTTAGAGAAACGTGACCAGTACAAGAGAATGGACAAATTGAAACTTGTTTAACGTGTCCTTTGTTTTCTAAAAAAAAAAATAAATAAAAAAAGAGAAAAAAAAAAAACATGTATCCGGGAATAGGAAGGTTTTTCTGAGGAACAATGCAGCAACAGCTAACCCCTAGTCACCCTGGGAGTATTTCAGCCGATAGCCGGGAATTCAACACAGAAAGTGAGAGATTAGAATGCATTCAACCGAATAGCAGACAATGCCAGTCTTTATACTCCACTCTGGGAAAACCGCCCGCTTTATTCCACACACACACATATATATATATAAGGCGTCACTATTTAGTTCCCTTCCAATACTTCTCGGTTTTATTTAATCTTTAGAGACNTATATATATATAAACATGAATAAAAACGCAAAATGAAAGATTTTAATTTTTTATCCCATCACTATGCTATATATATTGATCAAACAAAAGTGACCCTTCAACAGATGTTATTATGCCGTATCTACCATAAGACTAAGGAACGTAACGTGGCATCAATGTATCACTAATAACCAATTTCAACATGATCGGTAAAACAGCAAGGAAAGTAGATATTTGCAATCTCTGGGTATCATTGTAACGAAACCAACTAATGAATAGCAAGCATCATAATTACATCACTATTGCAAAAAGGTTCGATACTATTCCATATATAAGTATGCAAAGAAATAAGGGTTGTTATCACTACCAATGGAATATTGAACTATCATACCTTCTATCATCCGTTTTCATTGGTTTCTGCAAACCATCTTCTGTTGGCGAGCGATTTCGGACATTGCCCATCTTCGTGGCCGAATACATGTCTTCACTCTGAGTGTTCCGCCAACAGAAGATGGTTTGCAGAAACCAATGAAGACATATAATAGAAGGTATGATAGTTTTGAATTTGTATTAATGAATGAAAAACGTTCCACTCAGCTTGAACACGTACACTTATAAAACTATACGAATGGACGTAAGATGAAATCAGTAAAATAATAGAAAAACATAAGCCATGAACATCAACATATGACAGTAGAGCAAAAATAAAACTCCTAACCTGCATATTAATGTATACAGACTGAGCACCAATGAGCCTACAGTCGAGAAGGCAGAGACAATTTACTGTGGGTGAAGGATTAATCCAAGAATGCTCCGAACATCACAGATTCCTAATAGCCATTAATTATTAGTTAGGGACAAAGCAAGCCTCTCACAAATGGCGTACTGACAATTGACCATGAAAGGGCTTTTACAGATCGATAGAATTAATTTATAAGCGGAGGCAGGATTAGTTACTCAGGCGAGCCCTGTTTGTCTCTTCATCATATTATTAATAATTTTATTGTAGTGTTCCTTAAATATGAGAGATTTCTAATTAAAATATAAATAATGAAAGAACTTCTTCGCTTTTTATTCAGATTAAAGCGTTCTATTTCCTCTACCTATTTAATTACTCTAAGTCAAACGACTAAAATAATTTGTTTGCATTAGATCGTGATTACACTATAGCTTGCGAAAAACCATTTACAGAACCGAGATCAGAATACCGTTGAATTGTTCAAATTCACACCATTTTGATTAGTGAAAGAAATAGATGAATATCAGGGATCAATGAAGCTTGAAAGAAAGGAAGTCATATCATTAAAAAAAACAAAAAAAAAACGAAAATATATATATTAAGTAAATTAAAATTGTATTCATGTTACTAACGGAACGCGGAGGCCTAAGCAGTTTACTTTCAAAAAGATAAAGTTAGCTGTCTACGGTTTATATTATATAAATATACTAGTGGCACATAACAATTATTAAAAATAAGAAAAATATCATGAATGTGGCATCGTAAACATGACAGAACAACGATAGGATGGTAGAAGTCCATACCATACCATAGTCGACCAACTTGTTTGGAATAAATGAAACAAATGAATGGAGACACATTATTTTTCTTCGTATATGAAAAAAAATTTATAAAAATTAATTAATATTATTTTTTAAAATAAGATAACTACTTCTCACACCATTTGTTAATCGGAATTGCCGATATGAAATCATCTTTTTCAAGGAAAAATATGAAAACAAGTACATTGGAATATAATAGTTAACGAAGAAACAGATTGAAAGTTATTTTACCCATTATAGACGATCTTTAATGAAGGTCATATTAGCTTATTACCTCGGAAGATATAATAAGATATATCTTGTCATCAATATGGGATTCTGGTAACACGACGTCCCCTCTTGCCTTTATTATAGCCCTGAAGATGGCTTAGAATTTAAGCCAACTTAAATTTATGCAAAATGTATTATGAAATTTTAGTTTACCGTTTTTATAATTCATTTTAGGAAAGGTGCCAAAAAATAAACACATGACTATAACATGTGACATATAACATATATATATAT
>KZ808252.1:140860-152620 GCA_000696205.2 Oncopeltus fasciatus
CCCCCCCCCCCCCCATTAGTTGAAGGATCAAAGGAAATTAGGTAAATTGTCGGAGAATATGTAATTTAAATCTTGCATTAAATGCTGTTTAACTGAGATCCTTAAAGAGGTTAAAGTACGCAAAACTACTAAGCTGAGCAACTTTTTGTTCCTTGACAACAATTGAAATTCTGTAAAGAAGTATGTTGATGAATTATAAAAATTTGAAAAAATATCTATCTTGCATAACATAAAATTCTACAACGATGATAGACAATAGTATTTGAAGCAGTAATGAACCTCAGTGGTTGTGTATGTTTTGTAGGTGAAAGTATTGGCTAATTTAATGACCATATGTTTACTATTCTACTTAATATATAAACGTGATACTATTGTAAATTCATATTTAGAAATGAATCAGTTTGCCTCCAGTTAATATATAAATTCATATATATTTTTTTTAAATTAATCTATTTGGTTGTTACAATCTATAAATAAGTTTACATTTTGTAATTGCTCACAATGTTGTTCAATGGCTGCAAGTGGCATTATCATGAGGGAGAAAATTACCAGTATAAATAACCGATAATTTGTTATGACATTGTATCTGCCCCTAAGGGTATCTGAGGAATATTATTATCCAATGAAGGACGTATATATTATATATTATGTTACAATTTCAGGTTAAAATGTAAATCCTCTAAGGACTTTCCCTCCCGACGAATTGCGCCATTTCGGCCTCAAAGCGATTATTTTCAAATTTAAAAAAGTTCTTAAGAGTAGTGAATGTTCTCTAACGGAAAATTTAAAAATCTCATTTTTTCACAATACAGAATATATCTTGCAATAAATAAGGATCCCATATTCATGACAAGATATATCTTAAATATATATTTCCCCGTGGCAATTAAAAGGCATTTAAAATATAATAAAGCAATAGGGTACATCGAGTTTCAGAAGAGAAACCAAGATTTATGATTTAAAGGTAATTGGGATTTGGTCCGAAATGTTGATAATAAAAACAATACATTATTTGATTGGGATCTGGAATAATATATAATTCAAGAAGCTGTTATTCCTATACCAGGGGTTATGACATATTCTATTTTAATATTTAGCCTAGATACAATGTCCATAATATCTACACTATTAAGATATCTACACTAAGATTGAGTCCACGACGGCACCGCCTTAAAGGACGAGAGCGGGAAGCGGTGGGTGGTGAGGGGGGGGGACGTCTGACACGGGGTGGGGGTTGGAGGCGGGGTGTGTGTGTGTGACAGCCAGGCTTCCACTTGATTGGGACAATACGTACCACCCCCTCCTCGCCCTTCCCCCGCCACCCTACTAATAATTAAGCTAATCAAATGGTCTCCAAACTACTCTCTGTTCCCCGCAATTGGCGTGCAATGGCCATTAACACCTCAAGTCTACCTCGGGACACCAGGAGCAAACTCATACTTATAAATGTGAAAAAATGTAGTAAAGGACTGTCACTAGCAAATGTATCTTAAAGAATAATAACATAGTTCGCTTTTTCATCATAATGAAAGCAAACATGAGTTAATTTCAAATAGCACATGATACAAAGTATTAATTAAAAATTGTAAATCAAATCATGATGATAATAGTGGTAAGGTAATCCCACATTTCATAACTTATTTGATTCATTTAGGAGTTAGAAAATCTTACTACCTCAGCCGGGAATCTAACCCGGTTGTTGATAAATAAACAAACTTTAAAATATGCGTTCGCTTCACAACAAGACCCATTTGTCAGCAATTAATTTAGACTGTGAAAATGATAAACGGATTCGGAGTTTCTCAGTAAATAATAATTTACTTAATATTCGATATAGTAGAATAAATGATGGATGACGAAAAAGAAAAATATTTTTAAAAGGAGAGTTTTTTGTAGATATTAGATATTATTATTTGATGATTTTAGTTGGGGTTCGGTCAAGGTAGATCCAAAAACACAAATAAAAAATGTATTTTTGTAATTGTCTTACACAGTTTTCTACTTTCATACTCTTGATATCACATTATATTATAATTCTCTATTATACTAATTTCAAATATTACTGTATTCTCATGACATTGTATTTCTACAGCCCTGAAGATGGCTTACAATGTAAGCCGAAACGTTGGCAGATAATCCTTCATNCATATAAACATATAAAACTATACCAGCAGGCACTCTAGAAATATAGATAGCGTAACAAAACGTATATAACTGATAGTATTGACCTATCAACCACAAATCCATTTTCATAAAACCTATTTAAATCAACAGCATTATAAACCTTGCTGTATAATATTAAACAATTAATGCGAGGGAATAGAATACAATTTTGGAATAATGGGTTAGGCTCTTGCTAGTGTGTTGGGAATTTAATAAGTTATCTAGCTCGTCCCGGTGGTGTAATGGAAACATACTCCTCGGAAATAGGCTCGGAAAGCAGGAGATCCAGATTCGATTCATGGCTGGGACAGATAGATTTTTTATTCTATTCCCTCGCATTAATTATTTAAAATTTACATGGGATAATAAACCACAACTAAATTAATATTTATAACTGAAAATAAAAATTAATTAACGAGAGTCGATAACTAGCTAGACAATGCCAGCTCCCACGAGTATAAGACGATGTATTCGTCTTTCTCGAGGGTTAGGCTCTCGCTAGTGTGTTAGAAATTTAATAAGTTATTTAGCTCGTCCCAGTGGTGTAATGGAAACATACCGGCCCGGAAAGCAGGAGATCCCGGATCGAGCCCTGGCTGGGAGAGATAAATTTTTTTATTCTATTCCCTCTTATTAATTGTTCAAAATTTACGTGGGATAACAAACCACAACTAAATTAATATTTATTCCTGCTGTATAATATCCTGGTACTCATTTATTTATTATTTGTGGACTACTGATAGCGTTAATCAATAATGCTGAAATATTATGGCATAAAATATGATCTGTGAGTTAAAGTGGCAAAAGAATAAGAGTTATGAAAATTCTTTACGACAGGAGCGTGCTCAGAATAAAGATTGGGGGAATTTTATCTTAGGAAATCAATGTAAATAAAGGGGTTATTCAGGGTGAAATCCTCTTCGCTTATCTCATCTGTGTTATATATAACAGGTAAGGAGACTTATAACAGGGGGAGCTGCTGAAATTCAAATATATAAAATTTTAAAGTGGTCCTTCATGCTTTGAAGATGATACAGCTATATTTTTGTGCACATGCTTAGACTCAAAATAAGAAAAATTGTTTCTTATGCAGAAAAGGATGTTAGAGAATTAAATATAAAAATAAAATAAATAAAATCATCATGAATGATAGTACAAATTAAATTCTTTATTTCAGTTTTACTTTGAAAAAATCCTTTTTGGTAAAAATGGATGGTGAAAAGGTGTTTAAAAGAATGCTAAATTTTATTAATAGTAATATATTTCAACTTTATAAAAGGTAGGCGGTGAAAAAAAGTATTTTTTTAACGTTTATGTACTACAACATTTTTACAATAAATGCTAATGAAGCAGAATATTTACAAATGTAGCAAAAACGGCTGAGCGTTTTCCACGGTCTTTATTCCTTTCCCATTTATAGCGAGTTTTTATAGCAAGTATATTGTAAACTTTAATATTCAGACACAGGTTTTAGCATGTTATACATTATTCCGTTGAAAAAAGCCTCACACCACACTAACCATTGTACCCCATAATAATTTTTGTCATAATTAAATAGTTAATAGATTTAAGAATTCTTTTTATGTGTAAGAAACAAGACTTAAGCTGAAAATAAATAAAGGCTAGAAGACTAAATGAACCCTCTAAAAAAAAGAAAAACTCTATAAAACGGAAAGAAATTTTGAGCAGGAAAAAGAGACATTTCTTTCCCTTCTTCAATAATGCAGAAGGTTTGCCCAAGACGGACCGCAGTAAGGGCTGAATAAACCCTTGATTAGGGAGGAATGTGCTGGCGAGGTATTTCCTTTGTGGTAAAAATTTCAGGCAAAAAGAGATTCCCCAAGAGGGGTGAAAACATTATGACGAGCTGATTGAGGAATTCACAAGAGGCATGAGCAAATAACACCTCCCCTCCACACACACACACAAATGTAATATACATGTAATAAACTACTAGGGAGTACATCACACTACCAAAAACAAGGCAATAGCCTACATCCAACACCATTGAAAGGTATTTCACACTTGATAGGTTGAGAGGGAAGGAAAGATTTGGAGGAAGAATAATCTTCATAAAATAAATAATCTTCGTTATAACAGGTGACACGAAAAAATGTGTTAATAAGCTGGCTGTAAGTTTTAATTTTTTAACGAGGAGAAGATAGATAGTCGGTGTTCCTTCAGAGGTTTATTATTAAATAAAATCAAATTGGTGAACCACTATATGGTTTTAGGAGGAGGAGATAGTCGGTGTTCCTTCGGAGGTTTATTATTAAATAAAATCAAATTGGTGAACCACTATATGGTTTTAGGAGGAGGAGATAGTCGAAGTACGGTCAGAGGTTTATTATTAAATAAAATCAAATTGGTGAACCACTATATGGTATTTTTAACATGGTAAGATGCCTTCCATCTATTATGCCTTCTGAAGAAGTAAATATAATGGCGTTAAACTTTGCATGAAGATAGAGGTTTACAGAGAACAACATTGAGCAGCCCTATGAGATTGTCAATCAAGACTTCATGAATGAATACTTCCAAATCCTTAAATCGTTAAATATTTCGGTAGTAGAAAAGCAGGTCGACAACAAACTTCAAGGCCTTCACAGAGAAGACGGACGCTCTGACAAATACACACACACATATATATTACATGGAGCAAGACCATTTGTGAAGTCTTTGATGGTTCACAGTGCTTAAGAAGGTGAAGGAAATGTGCTTATACAGCATTTATAGAATTATAGCGAGATACCCAACCCAGAGAGTATGGTTTTATAAAAGTACCCTACAGGAATATGGTATTTAAAATTTCTTAGGAATGTCTGAACGGAAGCATAAACGCTTTTCACATCTACATAGAATACACTGATAAATAATCCCTTCTTTCTAAAAACTGATTGAAGTTATATATCATTCAATAGCTTTTAACAGTCTCTAAACCTCTTTTGAGATTATAAATAAACACGCCGATGTAAGCAAGTGATAAAATTATTGCTACTTTAAATGGTGCGGAAAAAAACAAACATTACACTAACTCGAGGAGGCAGCCCTGAAGATGGCTTACAATCTAATCCGAAATGTTGGCAGATAATCTTTTAAAAAATACACTTTTTTTTTTTTAAATTTGTATTTTTTTGTATCTACCTTGACCGAACCCCAACTAANAAAATTTACAAATACAAAAATGTACAAATACAAAAAAATAAAAATAAAAATATGAATATTTATTAAATTAGAAAATACACAATTTCTAAAAATTGAATTTTTTTGGATCTACCTTGACAAACCCCCTCCTCCCAAAATTAACATTTATATCATTTTATTCATTTATTTTTTTTTTTTTTTAAACGCTACACAAGTGAATTATTTATGGTTAAGAAGGAGATGGTTCTAGGCTTCTCATTGGTGATTTACAACCCGAAAACACAGTCAAATAATTAAGTACTGATTTTATTAGTTGTGTGATTTAATCCCACGTTAAATTATATACAAGAAATGCAAGGGAGTTATAATTAAAAAAATCTTGCTACTTCAGCCGGGACTCGAACCCGGATCTCATTGATTTTGAGTCTCGACTGAGATAGCAAGATTTTTTTATTTTAATTCCCTAGCATTTCTTGTATCAAATAGTTAGGGTGTAGAGACTATTGGAGGATTCGTAAACAAACTGCCACAGATCTAAGTGATAAGAGTATAAATTCGGGATACTAAAATTCCTTGCTCGCTCGATATGAGAGTTTAAAAAAAAAAAAAAAATAAATAAATAAAACTATTTAGCAGCTCATCTGGACAAAATGGACGGTGCTGCACCAGCCCAAGGGAAATGCTAGAAATAAGCCAATAAAGTTCCTTATAAGAGGAGCCAGCCCTTATCTTCCTAACGAGAGCTAACAGAAAAACGTTAGCTCAAGAGTCCTCACTACTCGAGTGGATGCTTTCCTAAAGTTTTCTATTGAAAGAAGCCTTGCTCAGCAAGCAAATAATTATTAATAAATAGCTGCTTTATATATGATTTAATTTTTTTTTTTTAATTTCATTTGCATATTTAAAATATTTATATTATAATAGTAGACTTGAGTTTATGTTTGTTATTTAAATTACTATAATACTATGTGGCGTTTAACTGACAAAATAATTATAGCCAATTTTCTGGAGACCTGTCTGTAAGCGCTACATTGCGGGCGTCATATTACTAAATTTTCACCGAGATGTAATTAGGACCTACGAGAGCATTTATTAAAATGTGTCACATTGATGACTAGCAGATACATCTAGGTCAGTCCCAAAAGAAAAGAAACATCCCGTTTTTTCCTCCTTTTCTAAAGATAGGTTTGTCCCAAAGTAGCATCGAAGGGTAAAATGAATATGAGAGAGGGAGAGAGAAACAATTCAAAAAATGTTAGATATTCTTTCAAAAGAATACATATATTGGTAAAGACAAAGGTGGCGTGTGGGCCAGATCTGAAGGGGAGCAATTGAAGGATGACAGCTGCTTTCTTTTTCTCGTGAGGAGAAGTCGGCTTACTGGGAATTACAGATGCGAATGTTCCCATTCACACATACCTTCTGGCAAGTTCCCCTCAGTCAAAGTCAGATAAGTAAGTCTCCATCTGTGGCAGATCGCGTGCCGGGCTTGCCTTTGTCTCGGTAACAGTGATAAGTGACAGTGATTAGCAAGTTATCTTGAGGCCTATTAGTAAATAAGTGAATTTAATTTATTTGTACATAATAATTAATTTAATAACTGTAAATATGTTATACTTCCTCTTTATTTATGTATTAGTTAGAAATGTCAGTAGATTCTAAAGTTATGATGTAATTAGTAGATGTAATTATTTGTGATAATAAATTGACTTTAATTTATCTGATTATTATTAATTATTAGTGACCCGTAGCTAATAATAATATATACGATTGGCGTAATTTTACTCTGTCTGCTGTATGGACGTTATAATTGGCACTGTATGGCTTAAAAAATGAATTTCGCGCGAAAACAGCTTTTATTAGCGACTAACAGAGCCTGACGGTTGGAAATGTAAGTACACACTCCGAAGTAGACAGGAAAGTACAAGACGAGGCACTATGAAAATCAGCTGAAAAGAAATACCAATAACCAATCGGTTGGTTGGGCCAAAAAAACAAATAGCGCTGATGAAAGTGGGATAAAGAAGCCATTTATGACTGGAGACTCTATATTCCTTCAAGTTGAGGAAGAACACATTGAATGAACAGGCGCACGACAGTTCAGGTTATGTCTACTCACAGAACTCTTACAAGGACCCACCCTCTCTCCTTCTCACAATGTCTTAAAGCTCAAGGAATAACTATCCTTCCATACTGCTGGATAGGGCCTTCGACTGAAATATGTCATATATTTAATTATAAATCAATACAAGACCACTTTCGGAAAATGGTGCTATCCCATTAAAAAAAAAAAAAAAAAATCAGAGGTCACTATGTGAAATGACATTAAAGAGATAATTCTGGAAAAAGACCTGCATTTCACTTATTACACAAACACAATAGTAAAGTAAACATGCGTTTTCGTGCAAGAAAATAATTAACTTTCATTAATAATTGATAAATATTTAAATTATAAATTTGAATTATTTTTACAGATAACGAGTTGAGTCTCTCAAATTATATTTAAGAAAGATATTCTAAGAACAGCCTGGCAAACAAAAATATATGTTTTCCAGGAATTTTAGGTATGAGAATTACACTTAATTTTAACCAATACTAACATGTGCAATGGAACATTTAAAAGGAAATAAAGTATATTATTTTGCAAACTTCAGTAGGTTGTGGATATTTCATATTTACAAAATATATACCTATATGAATATAAGGATATGAATACATTCTTTGGGCTTCATTCCTATCCTTATAGTAGAGCCCATGGGTGGGTGCTCCTCCACGAGACATTCGACAAAAAGATATTATTCCCTGACAGCAGGTTTATACGGGGACATGATATACGACCATCGAGGTAGCTCACCCTCAGTCAGGGGTTTATTCATGCAACCCTATGAATCAATTACACCTCATGTAGGGACACCTTAAACCGCTACTCCTTTATCGCAATCCTTCAACAAAACAAGATCCCGCTTGGGACATTTCCTGTCGACAACTACCGCCCTCGGTTATAAAACATATACGTTCTTCTCATACATGAGAAAATGGATCAGATGACAAAATTAGCAACTTTTTTTAAAAATCATAAATAAAAAAATTTTTTTACTCATATATGGTATGGTTTATTTACCATAAATTTGCAAATATATTAATTCTATACAAATCACCCCTTCCTTGTTGTGAAGTGTGTTAAGAGAAATGGTTAAAAATATGAAACTCTATTAGTATCCCATCGTTGTTGAATCCTCAGCTGTCAATATAAAAGAGAAAATCAGCCTAAATGAGTATCATATAAAAATATCTAGAATTGCAAGAAAGATACAATAACAGGTACATGCTGCTAAAAATATGTATGAAAATTAAAAAATAATTAAGCCTATAAATAACTAACTAAACACAAACACATATAAACGTTAAACATAACCACACACGCGCACATATACATTCTTACCATTATTTCTTTCAATTGAAAAGAATAAAATTACACACACTCTGGTTATATAAAATAATCGCTAGTAAAGGATATTCGACCATAGCTTGAACGCCGTTCTTTTTGAATATAACTATCCGAAGGACTTGACCATTTGGTGTGCATATGGTGTGAAGGACGTCCTGAAACAAAAGAAAATCAACATTAACAATTACTTCAGAAATTAAATTAAAATAAATTTAAATTAAAGCAAAAGTACGGAATGGTATTAATAAATAATAGGAATTATTAAAAACAGCATACAATAGTGTCTAAAGAGAGAAACATCACAAATGATATTGAATAATTGCAGAAGAAAAGCCCAAGTTATTTAAAATACACATTAATTGTGTGAAAATAAGAATGGCTGAAATATGTTTATTCCTATTTAATACAAGTTAAATACTTCGGAATTTCGTTTAAACAATTATAAGTCGTGGATGAGATACTCATTCGATTCCCTTACATAAAAATATTTACATATTTAAAAAAAAAAGATTTTCAATAAAAAGTAAAATAATTTATTTAATAAACAACGAGAAAGTAACACATATGGGTTTCCATAAAACTTGTCACTGGCAAATCAAAGGATAGACAAGTACGGAGAAGTAACATTTCTTAAGTTTAGGTTCTCATTTTTAAACCTGAAGTTTCTTAAAATTTCTAAACACATAGAATGGGCGTGGATATTTCATATTTTAAAAAAATATACCCATATGAATATAAGGATATGAATACATTCTTTAAGCTTCATTCCTATCCGTAAGGAAACCCATGGGTGGGCTTCTATAAGGATCCTCCACGAGACATTCGACAAAAATAGATTATTCCCTATGATTGTCAACAAAAACCGTTTTCATTTTTTTTATTCTGGTAAATGCAAAATGAAAAGCTTAGTTGGTAATTCAGCAAAATCTGAATGCTCACGACTGGGGGATTAAAGGCTATGCCACGTTTGAGTAAATACATTATTGATAATATTAATTATAATGTTTAGTTTGAAGTAATGAAACTCAACACCTGTTTATTTATTGATAAATAACATATTTCAGAATTTTTACAGCGAAAATGATTGCTGAACAAATAAATTAGTGTTTTATTAACAAAACTTGGAATGTCGCTTCTAAATGTTTAAATTGAAAGACTAAGGCAGTTAGAAAGCCAAATCGGACGAAATGTAGTAGGGATTACTGGAAATGTCAAGAGAGAGCGCGTAAGTATTAGCAATTAATGAGAGGGAATAGAATAAAAAAATATATCTGTCTCAACTAGGACTCGAACCTGGATCTCGAACCACAGGGAACGGTGGAGTAACGGAAACATTCCGGCCCGGCAATTAGGAGATCCAGGTTCGAGTCCTGGCTGAGACAGATAGATTTTTTTCTTCTATTCCCTCTCATCAATTAATTAAAATTTACGTGGGATATTAACCACAACTAACTTAATATTTATAAGTATTAGCGTCATAATGCAACCTCGATTGATTTATACGTGAGAAAGGTAGGTAAGAAAATGGAGTATTTCGGAGTGGGTAGCCAGAGAGGTAATTTTCAGATATAAATTCCAGGTGGGGGCGTATCTGTAATGAGAGGATCTGACGGAAGCCTGTACAAGTCCAGTGTGAGGTCCGGTGAAATCAATTAGTCGGAAGGAAGGCGCGCAGATGGGACCGGTGCCACTGACTGCGCGTCACGACCGAAGAGATAAGGGACTCCGAAGATTAATCTGTCAGAGAGGCGGCACACATGACAACCTGCAATATATATATAATATTTGAGCGGCGTGCTGGGGATATGGGAGAGCGACAACACACTCCCCCATATATTGCTTACCCACTGCAAACCATATGTATCAAAGCACCATACGATAAACTCCGACACATCACAGGTTTGTTCCAAGATAAAGAGGAATACTATATACATATAGAAAATAAAAATGATTTAAAAAAATTTTCAGGGAAAAAACAGAATCAAAATATTTTAACTAAAAGCATAATTGAATACCGACTATATTTTTAGCTTATCCCATGTAAGGGCGATGGAGATACGATGAAATTTTTTAGAATCCACATCATAGTACCAACGTAAATAGCTTGATTTCCCGAGCGGGAAATCTGCTAAAACAAGCATCGTTTAGATTGTTGTGCGTAGGGTCTATGTACCGATTCCTCATGCCCCGGAGCGATCTATTTACTGAGCTTTTAATAAATCTTGGAAAAATTTTGTCCATTGCCAATTTAGCATCGCAGAAAAAAAAATGCTATTAGTACTATGACGAGCTATTTTATTTTCAACACCCCCTTTATCTTAATTCACTTGTGTGATACCAAATTATGAGGGGGTTTATATTTATTGGTCAATGTGATTTATTAATGTGTAATAATAACACGCTCAAAGAAGAAAAGAAAAAAAAGAAAAGTTGTAAGAAAGAGGGAAGTGGTTCCATGTTGAAGAAGAGGAGGCCGAGCCAAAGTCAGGTGTAGAAGTAAGCTAATGACTAACTGTCAGAAAATAGCGTCTGAGAGGGATCGTGTCGGCTGGTTCAGCTCGCAACTCAAAAACAGCCAAACTTACAAATTTACTTCACCGTTAATCATATATATATATATATATATATATTAACTCTTTATTAAGGAAAACAAAATATTCTGTACATTTTATACACTTAATTTTTGATGGGGTACATGATAAGAGTCCTTGCTCGTCTATCCCGGGACTTAACCCGTCCTCAGAGAGGAGCCCAGGTTAACCCGCGATAGACTATCCGGCACCCATCTTCTCCTTATCCTAGGATAAGAAGGAGACTAGGCAGGGAGTCAAGGAGGGATTGAGAGGGGGAGAAAAATGCCAGTGCATTCACTCCCTAGGTATTATTCTAAACTGACTGGAGTAGGAGGTCCCTTGGCCACCTCCTCTTGAGGCGTCGGGGAGGGTTGTCGGGATGGACGTGGGATGCCAAGGAGAGGACTAGAGGATTTGGATGTCCTTGGATAT
>KZ808252.1:185971-218846 GCA_000696205.2 Oncopeltus fasciatus
AGATGTATTTACCGTTTCTTCTTCCGGGTTGGACCGTGTCAAATTGTTGTTATTTGCCGAGCTTTCGCACATCAGGTGATGGCTTCTTCAGGGCTGAAAAGAGAATGTGCGAAAGCTCGGCAAATAACAACAATTTGACGGTCCAACCCGGAAGAAGAAACGGTAAATACATCTGACGACCGTCGAAGCCTACGTGAACATGTTACCAAATGTATATACGGTGATACGCACACACACATGTATATATATAAAAGTGTTGTTAAATTATATTATACAAATAATATTTGTATCAAATAATTATTATCGAGATATTTTTATTATATATTTTAATGTTATAAAAGTTTATTGTAGTTATATTAATATTATGGGTTGTTTATAAAGAGATTTATTGTTGGCTGTACTTGGGAAGCAATTCATTGTTATTATCAAATACTGGCTGAATTAGATTACACTCTTTACACACAGCTTGCTATGTTAAGAATTTTAAGACATTGTATTGCAGAATAGAATTGGGACTACGCCGTTCCGACTCAAATAAAGAACAAAATAAACCGCTAAGTTTTGAAAACCCCAAATCATTGTCAGATAAACAACTATAAACTGATAAGAATTATATTTAGGTACAGATTTGATTTGATACAGACATAAACTTTAGATTAAATTGGTCATAAAATGACCTCTTAATTAAACACTTTTACTGCCAAATCTAAGGAGATTAAAATTCCTATGCAACGAGACGCAGCAAGATGGGAATTCTCAGTTTTTGAAAAGTTCGTGACCGATAGGGAATTAGGCAGACAGCCTTAAATGATTAATAACCTTAAACGGAGCAGAAGCTAAAAGCCATTTCTATTTTCAGACTATATGCAATTTCACCCGAAGGAATGCTCAAACTTTTATTACATTGAATTTAAAGATGGATTTAAAATTATGTATATTCACGATTAGTATAATAAGTATACAATAACGTTATATTGTAAGTGTATTAAGAAAATAGAATTTGCAATGTAACTTAAATGATGTGAGTTTACGTTTATAAATGTGAGTGAGCACTGTATATATTTATGTACACACACACACACCCACACATAAATAAACTCATACAGGTAGAAATAACAACGCACATATATACATTAAAACTGGGTAACTGACTATATTTCACTGCTGTGACCTTTATGCGAGAGTGCGCGAATTTCTAATCAATTTATTAATCAATTGCTAATAATTTTTGTCGTTTATTTTGCTTATGAATAAATAAATAATAAATAAATTTCAGTAAAGAGATACTAAATAACATAAGTAATTAATANGTCATTTTTTTTTCTCTAATTCATTGTGGTGATCAAATTACAAAATGTTTTAATTTAACAGAATGTAATAAATAAATAAAAGTTAAAAAAAAAAAAAAATAGTAAATCTCAAACATATAACATTGTGAGTTTTTCTTTAAATTCTAACACATAATGTCGGTTGTAGGCAATAGTTCTATTGTAAGTCGTTGAATAAATTAGATTTTCTCAAATTAAATGAAAGGTGGAAGTTTAGACGGAGAACAACATACATTATCGTTTTATATTTTATAGTCAATGTTTAGAAAATTTTAGAATACTTAAAGTAATTGAGATGCATTTTATTGTTTATTTTGTGTGTTTTAAAGCGCATTTTGAGAATGTATTTAAGAATCCAATTATAGTGTTTGAACACTTTCTCCACACTTTCCATCCGAACGGTCTAGAGCCTGCCCGAAAATTATCTTTACGCCATGACCTTTTACTCATATTGCCCTTTCCAGACTTTATGGTCGTACAGTCGTTACTCTTATCTGTGCCCTTCACTAATGAAACATTCAATATCGGCTTAATTTAAGCTACTCTTGCATGAATTCTGCGGGGTTTTTTTTTAAATATTACCCACTAAGGGGGCGTTATTTTAAATAAATTTTAAAAATAACTTTTAAAAGTCTATGCATATTGAGTTGTACCTCAGTTAAGGATTGTACAGAAAATATATTGAATTTTCTAGGCTATTATGGTATCATGGTTTATTTATAATAACACAAACACACACATATATTTAATAGATTATTATTATCTTTTATTGTATTGAGTCAAGTCGCATCGTTTTCTTAAAATAATACTAGTTAGACAGTTATGCGTAAATATTTATAATTCAGGGCATATAATGAAATATATGTTATGGACTAAAACGGTTGCAACACCCAACACATATATATAAATTTTTAGTTGTCGGATAATTTTGTATAATTATTTTTAGAATAATTAATTAAGATTAATGATCAAAGATAAATTGTTATATTTTGTTGTTATCAGATAACTAATAATGCGATTCTTTTTTATCATCACTAAATAAAATATAAGTTCATTATCCATAATCTTAGAAAAGTTTTGCCCTATTCTACTTCCTAAATAATATATATCATTTTCTTAAATTTTTTTTAGATGGATACATTATTTTATTGTCTGTAATGATGAATGTATTTGGTATTTCCTTTAAGGTTACTGTAATTTTTGTATATATACATATAATTTAATAGATTCATTCATAAAAAGTCTAGTTAATATTTTTTTTTATTAACACTTTTTATCTATGTATTTACTGCGGAGCTAAAATGCATGCAAAAACACAGGACGCACAGTAGTTCCTAGATCGATCAAATAATGAGTATTCACAGGTAAATAGAATACCTTTTTATAGAAAAAATACTCCAGGAATTAATTTTTCTATACACTTATCCTCCCCAAACCCGCACACCACATAATTGTGCTTTAAGCAGTATTAAATAAGCGTATTTTTAATTAAATACCTATGTTAGAGAAAATTGTCCTCAAAATCGAATTAAATCTATTTTTAGCTACCGGAAGTTATTCTGCAAAATGTGGCACCAGGCGTAATGTCTAACGTTGGGTTGAGAGTAATCCCTAAGTATTTGTACCTAATAACAACCTCTATTTTATCCCTTTCATAGTACCAATTGGAAATTGGAGAAAATTAGAAAAAGTGCCAATTTTTCTCTTTAAGCTTGTCTAAACTCCGATTCTGAATTACCCTCATCTTTGATTTGTTTAATTAGAAAAATGTTTTTCCAAATTATTTAACATTAGCTGCAATATGTGTCAGGTTAAAATATTAGCAAAATTCCGCCCTCCAGAAAAAAAGTCCTCAATATCATTAATATATATGTTAAACAAATCTAGCGATGGGTACCCTCCTTGTTTAACACCTGCTGTTGTAGAGAAGTGATTTGACAAGACCCCCTCTCCCGAAAAAAAAAAACCGAACGTAACTTTGTGTTGCTGAGTAGACTTGCGAAGGCCTATATATTCATGGCCCCAAGAAATTGACGTTGGGGAAATAGTATGTTTACTTTAAATATCATAATAATTTAAAAAAAAATTATCATTATGCCTAATTTACATTTCAACTTGTTTAAAAAACAAACATGCAATTATTGAATATAAGTGGGTGTGTGTGAGTAATAAATAAAAAGCTAATAAGTATATTACAATAAAGCCTATAAATTTTAATTTTTTTTTTATCAAAAAAATATTATCATCAGAATTTTATATTATCAAATCTACTCTAATGATACAGTTGAAACATTGATAAGACAAGGAAATAATAATAAAAATTGCGTCTCTCACGGACAGAGTGGATGGATACGCCCAGCATTTATTATTACATTATTGGTTATCTTTTTTAGCAAAAGGTTTTTTGTAAATATGTAACGCAGCATAACATTAGAACGATAATAGTATACCGCCTAATAGGTTACATTTTTTAATAATAATAATAAAGAAATTGCTAATTAATCAGAGTTATTATATTTTTAAGATGGAACTAACTTAATTTATCAACTTTTTGTCAACAACTAGATAATTAACTTTAATAAATAAAATAATTGGCTGTTTTAGTCTAAAACAGTTTTTTTAGCTTTGATTTATTGATACTAAGTACTTCGTTACTAGAAAATACCTGTCTTGTCCGTGTCTAAATTGATAATTCAAAACAACTTTAAATCTATACTTTATTTAGAGAAATACCTTTGTCACACATATATATAACCTTTTTTCATTATTTACTGAAGTTCTCAATTCCTTTTTAAAAGAGGCAAATCAATATTCATTAAGTATTGGACTCGGCGCTTTGATAGGGTTGAAATTAAACTGTCATTCATACTGAAAAAGAAACAGGACAACAACTGAATTTAATGCATTCCGTGTTCCCCGACTGAAGAGCAGATCGCTGAAAGAGGGAGGGATTCGGGCAAATAATGTTTTTTTCCGCTGATTTCAACAATCCCTACAGAGAATAAATTAATTATATAATTTCGACCTCTGTTTCAATCGGAGAAAAGTTCACTTCCGCAACCCGCCCTAACCTATCACGGGTCACGTTACCATCATTATAAGACATCACATGTGACTGACAATTAATCCACATTTTGCAACTAGGTATTTGCTCTAGCCAGAAAAATTGAGACTATGAGGTTAATTTCATGACGTCAGAAACAGAAAAAGGAAAGATCATATGATGCGTTAGTATTTCTGTTTGAGGTAGTTTTAATTTTTGAAATTTAGTTTTCGATGAAAATCAAAGCAATAGTCCACATATACTTCTAAAAATTCTCCTATTTCCTTTTACGCATCGAATATATGAGATGAAAAGCTTTTAAAATAGTTGTTAGTTGTTTTATATATTTACACATATAAATGTGTAAAGTATAAAGATGTTGTTTTATTGTATTAGGATACACACAAACATACATGATCTCATTTATTCGACGCGTATATACATATATATATATATATAGTATGTAGTATATATAGAAAATGAAACATTCGCGGCTGCGATATATAGTAAACAGGAACAGGTGGCATAGGGAGTACAGTGGACACACAAAAAGAAAAATCACATAAAGTAAAATTTTCAGGAATTTCTTGCCCTTCGTCAGTGAGGAAGAGAGATTGGCTTCCAGGCTGAGTGTTGTATGGTCGTAAGAAATTAAATAATTTAAAACAGAATATTATAGGACTTAAAAGAAAATTAAGGTCAATGATTTTTTTAATTTGCTAAGTGACATGATAATTTTATTCTTTGAAACGTTCATGTTCAATGTTCAATTTAAATCGTGAACTACGGAACAGTATTTTAGTAAAATTATATTTGGAATAGATATCAGTAAACAGAACTCATAATTGTGGTAGTGCTCTTTATGGAATTACAAAATGTATCCATAAGTTATATTGTGATTTTCTACATAAATTAGATAAAGCTTATTAAGATTAAATAATTTAAATACGCTTTTATATACTACCAGTATATTTTAAAGTAAATGATTGGAACTTGTAATGTAGCACTTTAATAAAATATTTTTAAGTTTTAAAGTATTAAGTAGTAGCTGCATTATTAATAGAGGATTTGAATACTGAGATGAGTAATAAATATCAATTTACAATACGATTTTCATTATAAGCAATGTAGTATGCATCATGTGTAGGAATTATCTTGATGTAATAATGAACTGAACGCTGAGAGATTTTTGTGTCGATTATTATTAATTGATCAATCAAGATATATCTTTTAACAATTTCTTGTTAAGCAAAAATGGTAGGTTTTCAAATAATGTTAAAAATTTAAGGCAAGTATAGTAGGAGTAATGCTACTTCAGAATAAGGCTTCAATAGAAGAGAATCACGTAGTGTTTAAATTTCATATTTTAAATTATTATATACTCTTTAGAGTTTACTTCTGTTTAATCAGAAATAACGTTGGGTGGTATTCCTAACTTGCATTCCTGTAATGGATTGGTTAAGAATTATAGTTAGATGATTTTAGTTAGGTTCGGACAAAGTAGATCCAAAAAAAAAAAAAAAAAAAAAACAAATTTACAAAAAAAATGTATTTTTTTAAAACATCATCTGCCAACGTTTTGGCTTTATAAATACAATGTCATGATAGGTAGGTGTGGGAAATTACTGTTTTAATGTTATTCAATTATTTTTCAATAAGTTGTTGTCTGCATGTTTTTTTTTTTTGTTTTTTTAAATTCTCTTACATAGCCTTCTACGTTCATACTTTTGATATCACTTAACATTATGATAATTCTGTATTATATTATTGTCAATTATTATTGTATTCTCATGGCATTGTATTTATACAGCCCTGAAGATGGCTTACAATGTAAGCCCAAAAGTTGGCAGATAATGTTTTTAAAAAAATAAATTTTTGTAAATTTGTATTTTTTTTCTTTGGATCTACCTTGCCCGAACCCCAACTAAAATCATCTAATAATAATATCTACAGTAAAAAAAAACTATCCTAAAGAATTATATTTTGTATAAATTGATGCATCATGCCCTTAAATTGAAATTAACGTTCTTTTAGAGACAATGCTTTAATTGACTCCTCATATTTTCCTCCCTCAGCATGCATTCCACCCTTTTTCTTTATCTATACTATAAGTGGCACTGTACTCCGAAAAAGGAAGAACAATGGAGACTTGCAGTTAGCAAATATTGCTGTTCTAGAGGAAGTTCAATCAAAGAGCTACTCCCATAATCTGTTCAGCTGGTCCGAGCCATCAGGCTTATCAGTGGATCACTGCCGCCATTAGTGGGTCAGGATGATAACTGTGCCTCATTCCATTTCGAAGTCCAGTTATCACTAGGCCTTCAACAAGCTTATCAGGCCTTAGATTTCCGAAGCAGATCGCTTACGCCCAAGCAGATTGCATCTCTATGTTAAAGTGTGCACATATGCGCTCAAAACTATTCTTGTTCGAAACCATTGTGGTAGAGCATAATTTAAGGGTAATTTTCAGTGATAACGAGAGAGATTTGAGCAATTTAAGCACTTCAGAATTGTAGACTCCATGTCCCTAAATAAAGAAGAAAATTAGAGGAAGTCTGTAGATGATATTCTCACAGGAAGTGATGGAGACTTTAAATCACATATATGTTTTTATTAAAGCAGTAGAAAGCGGAAAATATCGAGTGAGGTAATTCCTAATAAATATCTCAATTTAGAAAAGTTAAGTCGCTAATAGTGAATAAAAACAAATGTAATTATAAATTCAGAGTTCAGTTTACACATCACGAAGAAAAAAGAATTAACCAATTAATAAGAGGGAATAGAATAAAAAATATATCTGTCCCAGCCAGGACTCGAATCTCGTATGCTTACATTACACCACCGGGACGTGCTAGATAACTTATTAAATTCCCAACACACTAGCGAGAGCCTAACCCATGAGAAAGACGAATACATCGTCTTATGCTGGAAGGAGCTGACATTGTCTAGCTATTTATCGACTCGTTATTTACTTTTTTAATTTTAATTTATAAATATTAATTTAGTTCTGATTTATTACCCCACGTAAATTTTAAACAATTAATGAGAGGGAATAAAATAACTTCACCTCTGTAAAAATAATAGGAACCACAAGGTCCATACAGACTGTAGCTGCAAACAAAATCTATTGTCACATCTCAGAGTGTAGAGCTAAACTTTTAAAATTAATGCAATGCAGCTTGATAACTACTTTTTTTTGTGTGTGTGTGTGAGGCGTGTCAACCCGTAGGTCTTAACGCCATCACTGCTTTCTTGTGTAGTAAATAAAATAAAATGTCACTTTGCAGTGAGAAGGGGCCCATTGCAGTGATTTAGGCGTCGAGGTCCAAGAGGGATGTGGTAAATTAAGAGAACAAAAAACTGAAGCAGTTAGTGAATGATTTATGATGATGCTATATGATGACGGGAGTGGATGTGTGTCTGGGTTGAATCTCCATGATGCCGGAATCTGCTGAAAAAGAATATTATGAATTAGGTTTTGCTACAATAGTGACATAATTTAATATTGTTGAAGATGGGCTGATAGCCGAAACAAGTAGTCATATAATTTTAGAGTTTCTGAACGAAATAAGACGAGAATTTAAACTTACATCAAAGACGGAAGATTGTCTCAGATTACAATTTATCAGGAACTAATCATATAATTTAACAATTAGTTTCGATCGGAAGATCTGTTACATAGAAGGATTTTAGAGAAGTTCGGTAAGAGAAGCCACTACACCTCTCTAAAAACAGAGAAAGTAAAACTAACGGAGCTATGATGCACTTAAAGTCTGCAACCCGACCGTTCATTGCTACTTCACACGCCATTGTGCCGGCGTTCTATGCTCTCAGACGAAAAGGAGCCAAATTCAAAACGATCAACAGCCTGGAAAACGATTTTTTTCTGGACAATAAACTAAAGCAATACTAAGGACAATCTGGATAGACATTAAAGAACTTTGGAGGGCTGCCAAACACATAATCCAATCGCTCCAGCCCTAAATCTTGTAAGTTCTACGACTTCCTACATAATGAACATTTCCTTTCGTAAAAGATCTCATCACTATAAACTTTCCGATCGCCCCAATCCTTCTTCAGTATAGTTATTTTCCAGCGAATCCAACCTATGAACCCTCCAGGGCTGACATAAGAGGAGATGCAACGGTTCATGAGCGGAATAATAAGAAATAATTTAGGGAGTTATTACCCAGGCTATATCCTCATCAGTGTGTTATCAGATTAAATAACTGTCATAAATTTTTTTTCAAAAAAAATTATATAGTGTATATCTATATAGCCATAAAAAATACAGATAATAAATATTTTAAAAAAATAAAATAAAGTGAATATAAGATTTCAGTTGGCAGAGAACTTAACCAAAATTTTGAATATTCAGATTAAAGAGTCTCGATAGGCAATAGGAATGCAAGAAAATTAATCCTCCACTGAAATTTAGGATTAACGTCAATTACACGCTAAATAATTGTCATACATATGTGATTCAGATTTAATTAAATACACTTCATTCTCTGTGTCTTAATTAAACCTGTAATCCTCTGATTGTTATTGTTTATATATATATATATTATATATATATACTTCCTTTTTCTTAATGTAATTAGGNAATACAAACGCAGTTGAATACAGACAGTGACAGTGAACACATGTATTTGGCCACGAGGATGGATAATGTCCAAAAGCGCTCGCCAACAGAAGATGGTTTGCAGAAACCAATGAAGACGGACAATAGAAGGTATGATAGTTCTATATTCATTGGTAGTGAAAATAACCTTTTAGATTATTCAAATATTTGTTAACTGATAGAAATATATTTTATAAGTAAGGGGGATCTACATGAAATGATAATTTCAAACACAAAAATCAAAAATATATTGATCTATATATCACTCCACACTGACGAAGAACGAGTGGTTCCCGAAAATTTTACTCCTTGCGATTTTCTCTTTTTGTGTGTGCGCTGCACTCTCTATCCCACCTTTTCTTTATATATATCAAGGTAATATATCAATTCCATTAATAATAAGATCTTTATCAGTTTGAAGCAATCTGTTGTTCCATGTAATACATAAATGAAATCATATATAGCATTTTTTCACATAAGTGTTATTCACATAGGATCAGACAAATAATTATTTAACTAAAGAACAAACAAACGTTATAAAAGATATATATATATACCAAGTAAGCTACATTGCTGCCCCAGTGGTCCACGTATCCCAGCGTAGGGATTCTCTAAGCAGCTGATTCATACTGCTGATTTAAAGTCTATTTTAGAGAGGAGAGTGCATCAAGAAGCTAATCATCTCTTGGCTGCATTCACTGCGTTACACAAGTCCAACATAATTTCCTGTTAGCTGTCTCAAATGGATCAGATTAAAAGTTGAGTTGAAATATGATTTCTGAATATGATCTTCTTAAACCGTTCGATAATTTCTAGAAAGGGAAAATATTTAAGACTAACTTCATTAATAACAGTCACTAGTAATAATAAGTGACTGATTGTTATTGACTCTTACTATTGTTCTTCACACGAGTGATTTAATTTATACCTGATTATTACAAAATTTATATATATATATATNAGAAACCAATGAAGACGGATAATAGATGGTATGATAATTATATATAAAACTCTTTATTAAGAAAAAAATATTCTGTACATTTCATACACTTAATTTTTGATGGGGTACATAATAATAGTCCTTGCTCGTCTATCCAGGGACTTAACCCGTCCTCAGAGAGGAGCCCAGGTTAAACCCTGATAGACTATCCGGCACCCATCTTCTCCCTATCCTAGGATAAGAAGGAGACTAGGCAGGGTGTCAAGGAGAGAGTGAGAGGGGGAGAAAAATGCCTGTGCATTCACTCCCTTGGTATTTTAACTAAACTGGCTGGAGTAGGTCCCTTGGCCACTTATTACAAAAATTCGTTTTTTTATTAGCCTACTAAGATAGAGTTGTAATAATAAATTTTAATAGTCTTTCTTAACAAAATCATTTGAAAACCACTACGGATATTAATAATGTGTCGCATAATTATTATAATTATAATTATGATACTTGTTAGAAAGGTAATGATCATTATGAAAATCCATGAGAAGGTAGATTATACTTTTTTTTCGAAAAACTCCACTAAGGTCAGTTGATGGTGAACTCTCCATCGCTCATCAACCCCTTCCTAGCTCAGCATTTCCACGGACAATCCCAATTCTCTTGGCGGAATCGCTATTAAGATTCAAGTGGTTCCCTCCCGTCAGCGTTCGACAGGTTGAATAGCCCCATCCGGAACTCCTAACAAGCTCATTAGACAGAACGCATACACTCACTCCCACCGTCATGTATCAATAAGAGACTGTAAAATTGAGAGAAATTTGTTAGTTTTTTCTTATCTTTTCCAAGAGTAATTAATATATTGTAATAATAAAAAGAAAATTTAAGTCGAGTATTCATTTAATCCTTATATTTCAAAGACTCCTGATTGTAACTGTGTTCCATTTGGCACATTTATGGGTGGATCATCTCTCTTGAGAGATTGAGAATAAATACGTAATTTTAGGCCTCAGCTGGGTAAAGATCTATAATGATCTAGTTCTAACGCAAAATCATTTATGGAGTGAGTTACTTCAGAGGAACTCCTAAACGGGATAAACTGGTTTTTTCCTCTTATTTATCAGTTAATTTTTTTTTTTTTTTTTTTTTTTTTTTTTTTTTTTTTTTTTTTGTTAGCCTCCCTTGCAACCACTTTGGGTCATTGGAGGGAGGGGCTATCTACAGGTTGCCACCCCATTCTAAACACCCATGGCTCAGGACAAGCTTCTATATTATAAATAAAAGATTGACCTGGGCGGGATTTGAACCCGCAGCGTCAGGATTGCGAGACCCGTACGGATCCCCTGAGCTACCCTGGCGCCCCAGTTAATTTTTTAACTTGATATTTATAATTTCCGTAATAATATTTTATCCTTACGTTAAAGATATATATTATAACTTATATTATTATAGTTTAATCGCATTCATATTTAACACTATACCTTAAAAGGATAGATTTCATATTAAATGTCAAATTGTTTATGTAATTTTTTATCTGATTGCTTTCAAATGGAGAGTTTATGACTCTAGAGATTATTAGTAGATGTTTTTTTTTTTGTTGAGGTTCGGTCAAGGTAGATCCAAAAATACTATTTAAAAAAAATTCCCCCCTCGCATCCACAAAAGCCCTGAAGAAGGCTTACAATGTAAGCCGAAACGTTGGCAGATAATTAAAAAATAAACATTTATTTAAATTGTATTTTTGGATCTTCCTCGACCGAACCCCTGCAGAAAAAACATCTTTGATTGCTTTCGTTTCAAAATTTTTATTATATTAGAATAGTTTGTAATGTATCAAATAAAATAGCAGAAACATAGTTATTTACAAATGATGAAGTTTTTGACCGCAGAGATAATTAGTAAACGTTAACAATCTTTTACCCCCCAATATTCCTTAAGATTATTATTGAGCAAAATTGGGCAAATTTGAGGAGGAGAATTATCTGAAACTTGCATTGAAAAATATAAAAAAAAATTTTTCGGTGTAGCGGGCTTCATACTTTGTCTAGAACAATGAAACTAAACAAATATTTGTTTACTATCATACCTTCTATTATCCGTCTTCATTTGCTTCTGCAAACCATCTACTGTTGGCGAGCGCTTTCGGACATTGTCCATCTTCATGGCCGAATACATGTGTTCACTGTCACTGTCTGTATTCAACTGTTGAGTTGTATTCGGCCAAGAGGATGGACAATGTCCAAAAGCGCTCGCCAACAGAAGATGGTTTGCAGAAACCAATGAAGACGGACAATAGAAGGTATGATAGTTCTATATTCATTGGTAGTGAAAATAACCTTTTAGATTATTCAAATATTTGTTAACTGATAGAAATATATTTTATAAGTAAGGGGGATCTACATGAAATGATAATTTCAAACACAAAAATCAAAACTTTTCAAGTCAATTATTTATTTTCAGCTTGTCTGAAAAGAGTAATACACAGATAAATGTCCACTGTCAGAAAGTAAAGTAATATAAATTTTTCGAATAAATTGTCTTGTTGAAGAGCGCCCTGAAATTAATTACGTATCGAAATATGTTTTGAATTAGGGTACGTAAAAAAAAAGGAATAAAAACAACTCCATCTACAGTGACTGTGTTGAGCTAAAGTTATCTGAAAGACTGTGGGGAGAGACGCGGGCTTGAGTGAATATGCCACACACTCAATCCTCAATATATATTAATGAGGAAAGTTTTACTCCCAGCGACTCCGGCTTCTCTGCGTCAATTTTCTCTCTCGACCGGTACACAGTTAATTCCGCAGCTGAATAATTTCCCTAGTATTCGCCATTTTACAGCATGAATACAAGTAAGAAAGATAATTCATTGGGGAGTTTCGCTTGTATGGGCCTTCTTCTTCTACAGGATTCTTCCTCTTCCTCATCTTCAGAGCCCAGAAACCTCGTTTGTAGAGTAATCCTGCTGAATGCCCCAGTCTTCAATTGACTCCAGGGCATTCAGCTTGGGCACTCTATGAACATGGTGTCTGGACTCAGAAAATAGAGCCCTTGAATCTGCTCAGCTTAAAATAAATTGAAATTCTACAGCATATTGGCTAAATCTTTATTATTCTGTAAGCATAAATGCCCAAGACTAATACTGTAATTGAAACATGCAAGAAAGTAGCATATCTGTTTTCCCGTAAACTCTGTATTTTTCTTTCTTAATTATAATATAATATAATATATATTCATCCCGACCACTCTCGCTGACGCCTCATGAGGGGGTGGCCAAGGGACTTCCTACTCCAGCCAGTTTAGTTAAAATATCAAGGGAGTGAATGCACAGGCATTTTTCTCTCCCTTTCACTCCCTCCTTGATTCCCTGCCTAGTCTCCTTCTTATCCTAGGATAAGGAGAAAATGGTTGCCGGATAGTCTATCGCGGGTTAACCTGGGCTCCTCTCTGAGGACGGGTTACGTCCCGGGATAGACGACCAAGGACTATTATTATGTACCACATCAAATATTACGGTGTATAGAAAATGTACAGAATATTTTTTTTTATTAAAAAGTTATATATATATATGTGTGTGTGTGTGTGTGTGTGTGTGTGTGTGTGTGTGTGTGTGTGTGTGTGTGTGTGTGTNTACCTTATGCAAGAGACTGTTTATATGTATATATATAAAGTATAAGTAGAAAATGAAATGAAACACACGCTTGTATGTACTATAAAAATACTATAAATGTATGATTGAATTACAAAATTTAATTTACAAGTGAAGAATAAGCGGTGTGGAACTTTAACTTTAAAGGGTATGAAAACCAAGTTTTGCATTGGGCAGAGAAGGAAGAGTGACGCGCTAGGGTGGGTACCCTAGTTACAGTCGTAAAACTCTTCCTTAACAAGTTTTTTTCGTAAATATATTATAGCGTAATCGTTGGAAAATTACGGCCTTCGGAACTCAAAAAATAACAATTATTTAAAGATTATAAATTTTCGTCTCCCTCAAAACACCTCCTTCTCTCCGACTGATTTTAGCCATTAACGAAATTATTTAATGGTTTACACAAAAAGAAAAATCACATAAAGTAAAATTTTCAGGAATTTCTTGCCCTTCGTCAGTGAGGAAGAGAGATTGGCTTCCAGGCTGAGTGTTGTATGGTCGTAAGAAATTAAATAATTTAAAACAGAATATTATAGGACTTAAAAGAAAATTAAGGTCAATGATTTTTTTAATTTGCTAAGTGACATGATAATNAATCTTCTCTTGTAAATTAAATTTTATAATTCACACATACATTTATACTTTCATAAATAAAATAAAAAATAAAAAATAATTCCAATTGTATTGCGGCCACAAGTAAAACTGTTTTTCGAAAACCCTTAAAAACTTGAGACTACAACTGTAAGAGTATTTGATTCAATAGGTGTATGGATCAGAAAAATAAATTACTTCAAAATTGTTGGGTAATTATTTTATTATTTATTTATTATTATTCGACTTAACTTGTAAGCCTTCATCAAGGCGTTAGTAATGTCTGGAGAGATCTCCGAGTGGCAGGTTTATGGTCACAACTAAATGTCCAGAACTAAGCTCAGTTCCTTTGGAAATCTCTCCAGACATCGCTCTCGCCCAGTGATGACGTACAAGTTACGACGGCCCAGTGATGACGTAACCGATACGTCGGCAATAATAAAATAATTACCCAACAATTTTGGACTATTTTAAAGAACAATTTTCCCAGCTCAATAGGATTAATTTTGATAAAATTATAAATTTAATCCCACTCTGCGCAAGATTTTATCGAGATATGAAATCATTCTTAGAGCTATTGATGTATAGAATAGGATCCCACATGACTCTAATTTTTTAGAAAGAGCTAAAAGGAATATTTAAAAGCTGGGAAACGATTGCTGCTGAACCATTCATTCATTCAGATGAATGATTCTGTTTGATCATGGTAAACAACTCTTCAAATCCCTCATATCATTGGTTTATTCTTCTTAAAACAGTGAGGTTTCGTAGAGGTTAATGAAGCCATGCGATAATCTGCTGTATAATAATTTTATTTGAAAGTTGTAACTTTGGAGTCAACTTTTCATGCACTAGTTTCATGTATCTTAATTGAAATAACTTAATGTCTCCAAAGGACGCCGATGATATCCTGATCCTAGTATGATGGACAGTATATATTAAACAACTGGAGGATCAAGCAAAGGATACACAGATACACAGTCCATCTTTAAATAAACACATATAATTTACGCACGAATTATGTAAACATTCTTAAATTTATGGCCGGTTTGTGGGCTAATAATTAAATATTAAATATGGTGGTCAAGTTGTTTTTCCATTATATATATTTATTGTGTACATACAGTTGATCTTTTCACGTTGTTCCTCCTAGAACTCGAAGTAAATTTAACTCTTTATTTACCGTTTCTTCTTCCGGGTTGGCCGTGTCAAGTTTTTGATATTTGCCGAGCTTTCGTACATCATGTGATGGCTTCTTCAGGGCTGAAAAGAGAACGAGAGTAATTCTCTTTTCAGCCCTGAAGAAGCCATCACATGATGTGCGAAGCTCGGCAACTATCAAAAACTTGACACGGTCCAACCCGGAAGAAGAAACGGTAAATAAATCTGACGACCGTCGAAGCCTACGTGAACAACATAAATTTGACTCGATAAAAGGCTTTTAATTTAATTATTTAATCTTTTCAGGTTAATGTTCTGCCATTGTTTAAACATAAAACGAACAATATGGATCTATTTTAAACAATTAATAAGAGGGAATAGAATAAAAAAATGTATCTGTCCCAACCAGGAATCGAATCTGGATCTCCTGCTATCCGGACCATGTCCTGGTAGCATAACTGGTTAATGCACCGGCTCGGATAGCAGGAGATCCAGGTTCGATTCCTGGCTGGGACAGATAGATTTTTTTTATTCTATTCCCTCTCATTAATTGTTTAAAATTTACGTGGGATAAAAAACCACAACCAAATAAAATATTTATAAAGATGGATCTATGTTCTATATTTCCTTTAGAGTATGCTCTAATGTGTTTCTTTTGCGAGGAGAATGAAAACATTTTCACCATTTTTTTCTTCTTTTTTTTTAATGTGAATAATAATTCTAAATAATTATTACAAGGATTCACAATTATTATCAAAGTTTCCTGATGTGATACCATAAGTATGGGTCTCCTTAAAAGCGACTGCATTCAGTCTGCCTTCCGCCGGACTAAAAGCTAAGCATACTTAGAGGCTGAAAAATCCCCCCAGGGAGAAGTTTCTGAAACTGTGGGATTAGGGTCCACTTAGTGCAGATACCAGCAAGTCTGGCTAGAGATGAGAAAAAGCGGGTTTGGAGCCCGCCTTGGATTAAACTTGTTATCCCTAAAATAATATATTAAATTAATGTTCAGTATGGTTTCTCTTATATTCAGCCGAAATGTTTAGATGTGCAGCCAAAATATTGAAAATAGCTACGATGGCATTAAACCTCAGGCCAATGTAACAGATAATGCTAAAGTCTTGGGATCCATTCGGGTCTCAGAATCATGGCTCTGGGGGTTCAAATCCAGCCCAAGGCAAGCTTTTTCTGAGCCACGGATGTTTAGAATGGGATGGCAAACCGTAGATAGCTTTTCTCCCCATGACCCTTAGCTGCAAAAAGAGAGGCTAACACACACATACACACAAAAAAAAAAGAAGAAGAAGAGTGTCGTGATGAAAACGGTACCTTGTGGACGCCCAATCAATTAATCTTCCCATATTTTCACAGTACAAACTTAAAACCTGCGATCAATCAAAAATCTTCCTCTTAAGAGTTGAATAGAACACCACCTGAGTCCAGGGGATCCATACGAGACTGCATGGTAATATCAATACCTCAAGTCACATTTGAGTTCAGGCACTGGTAATATTTCATCGACAAATAAAAGCTTGCCCAGCGCCATAGAGTAATGCGGCTACCTCCATAAGTAGATAGCTCCTATCTCCACGTCTCTGAAAAGTTACACATCGGGAGTCATCTACAACACTCCGAACATCCGTTTTAACGTTGAGCATGGCTATGGTGGAGGTTGTGTGAAAGAGGTCTGAGGAAGGCCGGGGAGAGAAGGTCTCGAGTTGCGGAAGGCAGGTCCAGCCTAATGGTGTAATAAAACCCGGATTTATAGGACGGTGTGTTACAAGGATAAGGGCTGTGTTCTTCCTACTATCCAAGCTGAACAGTCCAAGCCAGCTTCACAGTCCAATACAAAGGTTAAACTCTTCAGCTATTGGTACTATTCTTCTAATTGGAAGAACTAATTTAATGTATTAAAATAATAATTCAAAAGTATTTATAATTACTTTAAAAAGCTAAAAACTTTCAAAAATTATAGTTTTTTTTCAAGCTCCCGGGAATGTAAAATAGTATATAAATATATTTGATAATAAAATCAAAAGTTTATATTTTATTTGATCACAAATTAAAAACAATTAAATCACTGATTTTTAGGAAATGGTGATGTGATTATATCCTCTTGACATATAGCTCCTTTGAGTACTGTTTTAATTAATTATTCTAACCAGTTAACTTTGAGCTTCCTTCAATTCATTACACCAAGTAGCTTTTTTTCTTACTGTGGCGTCCTCTCTTCAGCAGATGTGACCCCATAGAACTCATACGTACGACAGTGGTGAACGTATCGGTTTCTGGGTACAGACCTGTACTGTTTCTTTTAGTCCGCATACCATTTACATTAATGGGACCAAATATTTTTCTGTGAATTTATAAGTCCAATACCTTAATGTATCTAAATAAAGCATTTTAAAAATTATAAAATGAATAATTTTATAGAGTTGAAATGGACAAATAAAGACAGAAAAAAATTAAAGGAAAATTGAGAAACAGCATCAAGGAATAATCAAATATTATTTAGTAAATAGCTTATGTATTCCAAAAAATGTTTCCTGTAATGAAAAGTCACGTAAAGGACTTTTTTATTTATTTATTTATTTTTTTTTTTTTTTATGAATAGGCATTTATATTGATATGATGTGTACAGATTAAAATTAAAATTTCTTTCTATAGTTTTGATAAAAATCAAAGCATATAGTCCACTTCCAAATATTAATTCATTCAAATTGAGAGTTTTTTTTTGTTTTTGTTTTTTTACCGTATATATTATTATTTGATTTGTTGTTGAGTTTTGGTCAAGTTTGATTCATAAAATACAATTTAAAATATACAGATTTTTTTTAAATTGCAATTTTTGGATCTACCTTGACCAAACCCCAACAAAAAACATCTAATATTAATTCATTCAGGTGAAGATGTGTATTAATTTTTATTTTAGATATACATTTAAATTAATAAGTATATATGTACATTCAATAGCTAACGCTGAAAATAATATTTTTATTTAAAATAATCATGGGCTACAAAGGTAAACCTGTAGCCAATTCAGGACAAGGTTACAAAAATTATTTCATTTCTACAACATATTTATTATTTCCCCTACATGTTTCAACCTTTTAATCCTGTTAAATGGCTATTATTTTGCTTCTATATTGTCAATTTTATTAAAAGACAGTAAATAGAGTCAGATTTGAAAATAAATATGGAAGTCAGAATATGTATATGTGACAATAGAGCTTAATAAAATTTAACACTTGACATGATATTTTTCTTTTAACAGGGAATATTTTGTCCGAAACCAAATAGAAAAGAGAGAAAATTTTGTTACATTTATTTTAAAGAAATAAGGTACCTTTAACACTTTTGACTATCTTTTTGATGACGATTATAAATGAGAATAATATAGTCACATGGTCAAATGGCTTATATAATTTATCGGAGTTATAACAAACAGCATAAAATTAAATTTTAGCAAAAACGTTATAATGAAACCATATTTACATTACATATTTTCTGAAATATTCTGGGATGGTGCATACTGATATGATAATGAAAAGCTGATACATATTGTGCCTCGCCATTTACAGGCTGACATTTATTTCGCCGAGAGAAATTCTAGAAATCACCCTCATGTGACAGATTTCATCAGCATGTAATAGGAATATGCAGTATTTATTATCTGAAACAAAACAACAACAATTTTACCCAATTACTCAATTTACTCATTATAATAATTAGTTTCCAAATAAAGGAAAAATAAATTTTAAAACTCGAATATTTGACATATTGTTTTTATTTAATACTCTAATTCAAATTTAAAATTTATATTCTAATTCACTTTACTTTTTGTAATAATTCTGATTGTTTATAAAATACCACCTCCTAATGAAACAAATTAGCTGGCTCATTCTAACATCTTTGAATTAGGATACTTAAGTTGAGTTAGTTTTCATTTTAGTGAAAATTATGGCACTTAGAGTTAAGTGCGGGGTTTCAGGTTGATAGCCCCACTAAAATATGAGATTTTTCTCTGATTGATAGAAAATATTTTTGAATAATTATTTTTAGGCTGCGTGCATCTTATTTTTATCAATAATGCACACACATATCTATACTAAGATGATTTTAGTTGGGGTTCGGTCAAGGTAGATCCAAAAAACACAAATTTTAAAAATGTATTTTTTAATAAAGGATTATCTGCCAACGTTTCGGCTTACATTGTAAGCCATCTTCAGGGCTATCATGAAGATGGCTTACAATGCAAGCCTCCTTTTGAACACATATCTATAATGTGTCAATATTGTCCAAATAAATACGCATTTCTTCTAGTTAATATATTTGTTCGTAAATACCTATTTCTTTTGTGACTTGTATCACAGCATCAGTGGAATCTTCTACAGAGTAACAGTGGTGCTTTACAAGGGCTACCAAGATTAGTTAAATGTCTTTGAACAGTTAGGCATTCTGCCAGAAAGTGTTGTAACTTACGAGGGTTTTCACAGACTTCACCATGTGATTTTTTCCGACAAGTCCTGATTCTTTAAAATCCCTTCTTTTTTTCCCAAGCATTAGCCCACCAGCGAATATATACTCTTCAGACCCATCATCGAAAACAATGATAATGGATCGAAAACGAAAGCTGTATTCTTTTTTTTTTTTTTTTACGTTGTTCAGGTGGGGATATAGCCAACGTGAAACGTGGTGACACCGTCTTCTTTCTACTACGGCGAGAGACAACCAAAACTGCTTGATGGTACAATGAAACCATCAGGCTATATCTCCTTAAATGTCTTCTCTTCATCAGTAAGTCTCAGGATCAATATGCCTGTATACCTTCTCCGTTCCTTTATGGTAACAGCGTATTTACATTTAATTCTCGAATGTTTTCCAAAAACGAAGGTTATCTCCTTCATTCCTGGTTTAGATAACCCCGAGACCCTGAACGTTGAAGAAATCTATCAACATTGTTACGGAAAATGAACATTCACGTTTCACTAGTGAGAGAAACGCGACAGACTTAACAGAAAAACCACCTTAAGTTGAAGTGTAGAAGACTACTTTAAATGCAGAACAGACAGCCCGTGGGCAACTCCGACCTCAGTCCACAAATTCCTTTTTCCTCCTTCTCTTTCATCTGACAGACTCCATTCAAGTTCCACTGGGTTAAAGCCTTTACGCCAAGAGACTTCAATGAATTCTTTTATGTCTTCTAATGAGTGCTGTCTGTGTGTGGGGACTTCAATGCTTCAGTAATCTCATTACTCTTCATCCTAACAACCCAACCTATTGGCCAGCTTTTGCTTTACATAGTATCCCTTCTCAGATTTCTTTATCATTTTCCTCCCACAGTCATTTCTATACGTTTTCCTTAAATCCTCATAAATGGCTCGATATAATCGAATATATCATATCATTTATAAGGACAGCTTCTTCTTTTTTTTCCTTTAAGAGCTGCGTTTTAGCGTTCTTTCCCTTAGAAATAACGCAGAGCTCTGTGACGCTTTGCACTCTTTCTGAACTTCTAACAGTCAGCCTGCGAAGCGGCATTAAGCCTTCTCAGCAATACTCTTTAAAAAAAAGGAAGCTAACTCTCTAAATCTCTTATCTGAAAAAGCCGGGCCAGATCCTTAAGGCAAATATTGTGACCGCTTATCCGTCAACAAATTATCCCGCCAAGTCACAAAAAAAAAAAAAAAAACATATATGTTCCTTGGATTAAAGGAAATTTTCAATTCATTCAGCTTATACGATATCCGACGAATTTCTCTGGCTGCCTCTCGGAAAATCCTTAAATATTTGCGATTTGTTCATTTACATTTACTCCACACCATGACCCTGATGACGAGTAAAGGCCAAACTGTCATTCCTACAATGTATTTATTTAAATTTGAACGCATTCGACCTTAAAAGGTCATCTTCAGAAGTACTACAAAACAATAACAAGAAGCATTAGCATAAATATTATTATTACAGGTCAATTTATTATTATTATATCATTAGAACCATATTACAAAGTCGAAAATTACAATTATCCAATTTATAATAGTTGTGTATTAAGTTATAAAGAACAGAAGCATATGTTTTTAAATCAGAGATAAGAAAGGTTATGTGTTGAATAAGCTTGTTTTAATGAGTAAATGTTTAGTAAATTAAATAGTTTTCTCCTTTGAATTGAGAGACACATTAATCTTCTATTAACAAATTATTAAAATTGAACAAGTCAAATATTAAAATATACTATATTAAGTTAGGATTTCACTTATTTTATGCTATTATGAGTTAATGGTACTTATCCTGTTCGCACCTACCATCTAATTGCACAATTATTCCTACCGACAGGTGGATTTAGGATCAGATTGGTAACAAGCATTCCATGTTGAGTATGTACTACTGGGCATGACTCACAGTCAATATTGACTCTGCTGCTACATACCCTATTGAGGTTCCAGGCACACCCAATTAATCCGATATTGTTCGTTAATGAGCTTCCTCTTGCGTATATTGATACCTATATACAATTGTCATTTCAACAAATCTGGGGGGGGGGGGGGAGGTTCTCTTGAGAACTACATAACTCATGTAAGTAACTCGGGGTGGACTCTTGAATACAACACAACTCATGTAGTAACTCGGGATGGACTCCTGAGTACTAAAATACTCATATAAGTAACTCGGAGTGGACTCCTGAGTACAACGCAACTCTTGTAAGTAACTCGGGGTGGACTCCTGAGTACAACATGACTCATGTAAGTAACTCGGAGTGGACTCCTGAGTACAACACGACTCATGTAAATAACTCGGGGTGGACTCCTGAGTACTAAAATACTCATATAAGTAACTCGGAGTGGACTCCTGAGTACAACGCAACTCTTGTAAGTAACTCGGAGTGGACTCCTGAGTACAACACGACTCATGTAAGTAACTCGGGGTGGACTCCTGAATACAACACAACTCATATAAGTAACTCGGAGTAGACTCCTGAGTACTATACAACTCATGTAAGTAACTCGGAGAGGACTCCTGAGTACTACACAACTCATGTAAGTAACTCGGAGTGGACTCCTGAATACATCACAACACATGCAAGTGAATTTATCTTGGCGTGATAACCCCTGGATAAGTGGTTTAATGCCCAATTTTCTCCTGAACAAATGAATATTCCAACCAAGTCTAGTCGTATAAAATAACAAGTATTTTATAGAAGTTAGCAAACTTCTTATTTACAGTTCTGTCAATACTCATGATAAATGCATACTCCCAAAGGACTCACTTATCAAAAGTCCATTGAAAAACTGGAGGACTGCATAGCTATTCATTACTCAACATTAACAGATATATCAGTATCATATTTTAGAATGAAAGACAACTTGCATGATCAAATACATTAATGACAGGAATGACTTCAGCTATTTTTTTTTATTTATGCAGCAAAAAGAGTAATCAAAAGGAGAGTTTGTTGACCGTAGATATTATTCTAAGATGATTTTAGTTGGGGTTCGGTCAAGGTAGATCCAAAAAACACAAATTTTAAAAAAGTTATTTTTTAATAAAGGATTATCTGCCAACGTTTCGGCTTACATTGTAAGCCATCTTCAGGGCTATCATGAAATAACTCGGAGTGGACTCCTGAGTACTAAAATACTCATATAAGTAACTCGGAGTGGACTCCTGAGTACTACACAACTCATGTAAGTAACTCGGAGTGGACTCCTGAGTACAACACGACTTATGTAAGTAACTCGGGGTGGACTCCTGAGTACTACTACTCCTCAGTCATGGTAATGTGAACTTAGGGACAGGACGTCCTCTCTCGTCTTCATGATAGCCCTGAAGATGGCTTACAATGTAAGCCGAAACGTTGGCAGATAATCCTTTATTAAAAATTTCATTTTTCAAATTTGTGTTTTTTGGATCTACCTTGACCGAACCCCAATTAAAATCATCTTAGTACAAAAAGAGTAATCATTTTATATGGAGTATTTTTGCGATCAAAGCCTGCGGATCTATTTTCAGTTATACTTAGTTGATTTCTGAAATTAGTCTTTGAATTCTTGATAAAGTATTCTCAGAAAACTTCACCTGTGATTCCTTTTATTCTCCTTTGACATTGAATGGGTCAAAGGTTAGGCCGAAAGAATCGATTGCCCTTTCCGTCCGTTCCCATTAGTTCTTCCTCAGCGGACCTCAGATATTTATCTCGAACTTCCATACAGGCTTTTGAATCTCTGATAGGTGCTAAGATTGGCAAACCTCTTCCGCAAAATATAATTGTATAAGCGATCAAGTATATGAAAGGAAATATACCAGTTTTAATTACCAGTTACTAGTTAAGCGACCAGTTACCAGTTAGCTGCTATTTACCAGTTACCAATTAGCTGCCAGTTACCAGTTAACTACCATTGGAATTATTAAAGTGAAGCTGAATTGCATTTCCCTCCGATCCTGCAACAAATATCTATAAAGCTGCTGTTCGTACTCTGGGATCCGTATGTCCGAATGTATATCTAAAATTATTCGGGATTGCAGTAAAACCAGTAGACGACTTATAGATAAATCAAATTAATCATTTATGCATAATGTTTCATTGTATGCGAACTTCACTCAAACGTTTAAATTCTAAAACTTGAATATTTGACATATTGTTTTTATTTAATACTCTAATTCAAATTTAAAATTTATATTCTAATTCACTTTACTTTATGTAATAATTCTGATTGTTTGTAAACACCACCTTCTAATGAAACAAATTAGCTGGCTCATTCTAATATATTTGAATTAGGACACTTAAGTTGAGTTAGTAGCCTTTTTGGTGAATATTATGGCATTTAGAGTTAAGTGCTGGGTTTCAGGTTGATAGCCACACTAAAATATGAGATTTTTCTCTGATTTGCAAAAAATATTTTTGAATAATTATTTTTAGGGTGCGTGCATCTTTTTTTTTATCAATAATTCACACACATATCTATAAAGTATCAATAATGTCCAAATAAATACGCATTTCTTCTAGTTAATATATTTGTTCGTAAATACCTATTTCTTTTGTGACTTGTATCATAGCATCTGCAGCATCTGTGGAATCTTCTACAGAGTAACAGTGGTGCTTTACGAGGGCTACCAAGATTAGTTAAATGTCTTTTAACAGTCTGCTGTTCGTACTCTGAGATGCGTATGCCCGAATGTATATCTAAAATTTTTCGGGATTGCAGTAAAACCAGTAGACGAGGTTATCAAATTAATCATTTGATGTCTAGAAATATAAGCAGATCGATTATCTTGCAAGAAAGCTAACTATATTTTTAGGCTCGTACCTAATTTTCCGGTTAACCCAAGTGATTGGTGAGAAGATAGAGTAGTTAATCAATTGCTAATAATACATTTTTGGAAGTAATTTAAGTCATGCTGCTTAATTTAACAAACTACATATATTTCTGCTAAAAAATTTTCATTAATATTTATTATGTATAAATTTATGTATAAATTTTATGTATGTATATTTTCCTCTTAGACTTTGGTGAGTCTCAGCTCTGTTATAGCCATTGAAGCGAGGTTAACCATCATTAGGATATAAACATTAGATATTAATTTTTTCAGTTATTTTCAGAATAAGCTTGTATTTCATAATTATTATTCGCAAAAATGATATTTATGATTATAAGTGGATTTCCTCCCAATAAAAAATCTTGCAAATTGTTTACGGTAGTCCATTTAATGAAATTTAAAAAAAATGTAAACCTGCATTTTTAATTAATTAATAAAATTCTAGAAAGTTACTATTTGACCTTCTAAGCCTTATACTTTGTTTCTTACTGGTTATAATAATTGTAATATACAAATTTTTAACATAATAATCTTTAATAAATCCCATATCCATCAATATAGATAGTAATAGAGAAATATAATACCAAGTTAAAATAAAGGGTTTTTATTTTAGGTTAGCAGTGAAAACCACTGGTAGCCTCACAAATGATGTGTGAAACATTATATTATTAGAAATAAAAACCTTAATACAAACTCAATACAAAATTTTATAAAAATGTATATCTTCAAATAAATAATTTATAAAATTGAAATTAATAATAAAAACATTAGCAGTAATGTAATAAATACTCAATATTTAAGTATCAGTAAAACGAGTTATGTTAAGTAAAAACAACATTCGTTCAGAAAACCATCAATGGATATAATAGTTATATACTCAGCGCTTAGTTACAGTAAATAAACAATTTATGTCAGCCACATTAGTAGCAGTAGAAAAGTGTGTGGATTAGAAATATTGTGTAGGACTCCTTGCTCAAATTATTTTGATTACGCTTCGTGAAAACACTTGGTCCGTGAGTTTACAGAAGGTTTAAAATAGCTCTATGCTATTCAATTACTAACATGGTGAGGAATTCATACAGTTCCTGAGATTAGGACTATTTTTTGACCTGATATATTTTAAATATTTAACAGTTGATTTAATATTTAAATAAACAAATATTTTTGCTATTAACACATTAAAATATTGCTATTTGCAGGTATATTAAATTCATGTTTGTCGTCTAGAACCTTTGACGTAGCAGCAGGAGGCATTGCAAATTTTACACAAAAAAAGAATAAAAGGATGCACAAATTCGAATATTTATAATTTTCATACCTTTATTGAAAATTAAATATACTGATGAGAATGAGACATTGAGTCTCGAAAGCGCTCAGCTTTAATAAATAAAAATTATTATTACCGAGCGACGTTAATCAGTTTTTCATCCCTTATAAAATATTATTATCTTGCGGGATCATATAAAATCTTTGTTTAGCGCATTAAAATTTATTAACATATACAATTCTTAAACATTTCACCCTATTGATAGTTAAAAAATAATTTCTTATTTAAGCTAATTTCTATAAAAAATTTAGCTATTGAGATTGTACCGATAATGCAATTTACAATAATAACCCAAGTATGCATCGAACAAACGATGTTAAAATGTAAAAATTTATATACAATCCTGAGTATGGAAAAGGATAATAGGTCCTCGGATCTCAGTGGACTGGTCAAAACTCATCTAGGAGTGTAAATATTTACAGAAATAACAGGGTTGCCCTGAATATGGAAAAGGATAAAGCCTCTCCCAATCATTGTGGGCTGTCAGTCGACTGGTCAAAACTCATCTAGGAGTGTAAATATTTACAGAAATAACAGGGTTGCCCTGAATATGGAAAAGTATAGAGGCTCTCCCAATCATTGAGGGCTGTCAGTCGACTGGTCAAAACTCATCTAGGAGTGTGAATATTTACAGAAAAACAGGGTTGCCCTGAATATCGAAAAGGATAAAGACTCTCCCAATCATTGTGGGCTGTCAGTCGACTGGTCAAAACTCATCTAGGAGTGTAAATATTTACAGAAAAAACAGGGTTGCCCTGAATATGGAAAAGTATAAAGGCTCTCCCAATCATTGAGGGCTGTCAGTCGACTGGTCAAAACTCATCTAGGAGTGTGAATATTTACAGAAAAACAGGGTTGCCCTGAATATCGAAAAGGATAAAGACTCTCCCAATCATTGTGGGCTGTCAGTCGACTGGTCAAAACTCATCTAGGAGTGTGAATATTTACAGAAAAACAGGGTTGCCCTGAATATCGAAAAGGATAAAGACTCTCCCAATCATTGTGGGCTGTCAGTCGACTGGTCAAAACTCATCTAGGAGTGTAAATATTTACAGAAAAACAGGGTTGCCCTGAATATGGAAAAGGATAAAGGCTCTCCCAATCATTGTGGGCTGTCAGTCGGCTGGTCAAAACTCATCTAGGAGTGTAAATATTTACAGAAAATAACAGTATTGCCCTAAATATGGAAAAGAATAAAGGCTCTCCCAATCTTTGAGGGCTGTCAGTCGACTGGTCAAAACTCATCTAGGAGTGTAAATATTTACAGAAAATAACAGGATTGCCCTAAATATGGAAAAGGATAAAGGCTCTCCCAATCATTGTGGGCTGTCAGTCGGCTGGTCAAAACTCATCTAGTAGTGTAAATATTTACAGAAAATAACAGGATTGCCCTGAATATGGGAAATGATAAAGGCTCTCCCAATCATAGAGGGCTGTTAGTCGACTTGTCAAAACTCATCTAGAAGTGTAAATATTTACAGAAAAGAACAGGGTTGCCCTGAATAAGGAAAAGGATAAAGGCTCTCCCAATCATAGAGGGCTGTCAGTCGACTGGTCAAAACTCATCTAGGAGTGTAAATATTTACTGAAAAACAGGGTTGCCCTGAATCTGTAAAAAGATAAAGGCTCTCCCAATCATTGAGGGCTGTCAGTCGACTGGTCATAACTCATCTAGGAGTGTAAATATTTACAGAAAAAACAGGGTTGCCCTGAATATGGAAAAGGATAAAGGCTCTCCCAATCATTGATGGCTGTCAGTCGACTGGTCATAACTCATCTAGGAGTATAAATATTTACAGAAAAAACAGGGTTGCCCTGAATATGGAAAAGGATAAAGGCTCTCCCAATCATTGAGAGCTGTCAGTCGGCTGGTCAAAACTCATCTAGGAGTGTAAATATTTACAGAAAAGAACAGGGTTGCCCTGAATATGGAAAAGGATAAAGGCTCTCCCAATCATGAGACTAAGTTCTTACTCACAGGCCCTTCAAGATTAGCTAGCGTTTCTACTCGGTGACACTTATTTTTTAGAGATCACAGCCAGTTATTGATCACTGAGGTCAGGTCAAGCGCCCAAGAGTATTCACGTATTTCCTTCTATTAGCCAACTTTAAAAAAAAAAATTCGGGTTTACACCCATTCTTAATTCTTTTATTTATCTGTTTAACTTCTGAAATATGACGCTTATCAGTTAATAAACCAGTGTTGAATCTCATTATTCTATACTAAATATTACGCCAGTTATACCAAAAAAATGTTGTACTTAATTAATTTGACATTTGAATTAATTCCTATTACAATTCGTCTACTTTCGATATGTAACGATCTTAGCCTTTCAATTTACATTTAAAAAAGAGGTATGCTAAATTTAATTGTGACTTCCTAGCTGTAAATTTAAACATTTACAGTTGAATTTGTATTTACCGTTTCTTCTTCAGGGTTGGACCGTGTCAAGTTGTTGATAGTTGCCGAGCTTTCGCACATCATGTGATGGCTTCTTCAGGGCTGAAAAGAGAATTCTCATTCTCATTCTCATTCTCTTTTCAGCCCTGAAGAAGCCATCAAGTGATGTGCGAAAGCTCGGCAAATATCAACAACTTGACACGGTCCAACTCGGAAGAAGAAACGGTAAATACATCTGACGACCGTCGAAGCCTACGTGAACATTTACAGTTGAAGTAAACCTCTGACTGTGTAGTACGCCTAAAATTGTAATTTGTGATTAAAGAGACCTGTTTTTAGTTTCAATGCTTTAGTCAAAATGTTATACCTGCTTCATCGAAAAAATATATTTTACTTAGTTGGTTCGATTATGCTCTGTAAAGAACATTGATTTTCGTTTTACATATTATAGATTCATGCAAAATTTTATTATTAAAAATCTAAAACAGTTGAGACACACACACATATAAATTTGGTGATTTTTATTTTTGTTGTCAAGTAGGATCGCAGAAAATACCGAAAAATGATATATATTCGGTAGATAATTATTTTGGAATTCGTATGATTTACACACTGCAAGAAGTATTTAACTTTTCAAAAATGAAATAAGAAAATGAAGCTCTCAAACCTGCATGGTAGCCTTGAGACTGAGCGAAAAATGTTCTTTGTAGTCCAGGACTAATGTACGATTGGATTCCATCAGCATCAGAAGAATTGTCTTCCTGCTTGATGCTGATTGCCTGTACCAAGGTAAGTTGCATATTTCATAAAATAACTCCGTACTCTGGAAGAACAGAAATGAAAACTATTATGCTGTTTTGATATTTCACTGATAATAGTTAGTGGAGGTAAGAGCTATTTGTGTTTTAAACGATTGCTTACTTTTACTATGAAGAGAAACTAATATTATCACAACTAATAATACAACTTATAATAGAAAGTAGAGTGATAGAATTTTTTTTATAGTTTTTTTTTTACTTAAGCTTAGAGAAGTAAATGGCGCATAGTTTAGCCTAGAGGATCCTCCAGCTCGGCGGTGCGGATTGAGTGCCAGGCTTTTGTCAAGAAATAAATATCCGCCCTGCAGTGAATGTTCAGATTGGAGCGGCTATGTCTGAATAGCCGCCCCGTACTCCATGTCACTAAGAGGTTCAACATGGGGTAGTACAGAGAGAGAGAGATGGTGACGGGAAGAGAGAGAGAGGGGGGTGGAAGGGGTGAGGGTGAGAGATAGAGTGAGAGAGGGATAGAGAAAGAGAGTGAGTGGGAGTGGGAGGTGGGATAGAGGGAGAGAGTGTGGGAGAGAGAGAGAGAGATTGAGTGGGGGGTGTGGTAGAGGAAGCTGTAAAGCAACAGATCCTCTCTTCGCCCGAAGTAACAGGTTCCATAAAAATGGATTTAGATAAGTATAATTGGGGGATAATATGAAAAAGGCAATATGTTTACTAGCTAAAAACACAAAGCCAAGCTTATAAAAACAACAAATTTAGCGTAAAAATTTTCTAAAATTATATTTAAATATTATGATGTCTTTTTGTTTTGTTTTTTTCTAATATTAAAGAAGATTTTAAAAATTTTTGATTCTGGTCTTCCTTGTTAAGTTTCTCCCTCCTACTGACCGATTCAGCCATTCGCTAACTCATTCAGCGGTTAGAAAAAATAAGCTAATATAACTAATTAATAAACAATTAATTAGAGGGAATAGAATAAAAAAATCTATCTGTCCCAGTCAGGACTCGAACCTGGATCTCCTGCTCCCGGTAAGGGCCAGAATGTTTCCGTTACACAACCGAGACGAGCTAGATATTTTATTGAATTCCCAACACACTAGCGAGCGCCTAACCTACGNTAATCAATATTACACAAATGTTATATATATATATATAAAGTAATATTACATGTTACAAAATAATTTTTAATTTAACTAAATTAGGTGGATTTCGCATACCCATTAATTCGTGAAGGTTCTCTTTAACATTTTTTATAACAGTGATGTAAGGTTATGAAATCAACTTCAATAAAATAGGAACAGCGAGAGAAGCATTTCTTAAATAGCTAATTTGTTGGTTAATGATTGAGTTCCATTTTCATTTCCGTAAAATGGACATGGGGGTGTGTAATGCAGAAGTTATTATAAACAGAATATCTTTCTCAGCTAATATTCAGTGCAGCTTATTTTGTACATTCGATATCCCCTCTTTTTTTATTATGGTACGATATAAGCTTGGAAGGTTTCAAATGTAGGAGTAGGGGTACTTGAAAGGAATACAGTTCTTGTGGTCAGCTACAGACCAATAGTTGTAGTGACTTTGCTATACTGTATTTATGGATTAACACATGCTATTTGAATTTAGTATTCTATGCTTCAGCTCTAGGACAGAGTTGAATCACTCTATATCTGGATGATTTCCAGATAACTGAAATCCAGTAAGAAGATCTGGAATGGCATTCGTCATATTAACCACTTGACTGGCTCATTAGTATTCAAACTGCCAGACACAGTATGTTCAATATTTACATAATTTATTATTCATATGTGTCTCATCTCACCCCTATAGCTTTCATAACCTTCATTCATAACCAAATTAAGGCTTAATTCATCAAAATGTACGTGGAGTTCGTGAACGGCTTAAATTGATCGAGGGTTAGAAGAGGGGGAGAACTCAAGAGAAACTCAAAAATAAAAATAAGAAAAGACCCGTTAAAATTTTCGTCATTTTAAAATTACAATAAATATGTAACTATGTTAAAAATATAAAGAGAATAAGGGAAAATTAAATTAAATATTTGTACTATAAGACAAATAAAGAAAAGCTCACATAAGAAAGATATTTAAGCCTGTAAATTCAAATGCTACTCCTTTCTTCAAAATTGGAAACTTAAGGCTATTTGGACTTATTTTTGCAAACCAATAAATAAATTCGTTATAGGGAGAAATTAAATAAGGGGGAGTTTCTCTACGGTAATCGAGTCAACGGAACTTTGATATTAATCATTTTTTACAATAGAAATAGACGCAGCATCGATTTAAAGTATATGTATAAGTGTTTCACTGAATAAACACTGCAATAATAACTCCAAAATACATACAAATTGTTCACAAATTCAAAAATAAAATAAATCTTGAATTGTGCTAATGGATAACTATTTAAAATTAAGATCTAAATTTCATGAGCCTAATAAGAAAGATTGATTAATTAATTAAAATGGTTTCAACTGAAAGAATGAAAATAATTAACAATAATATTATTTAGCTGCGATGATTTATTTAAGTATTCAACTACGAATGATTCATAACAGTTTTGAGTACTTGCATAAATGCTATGGGAACAACATAAATTTTGAAGAGCCAAACACAGTATTAAGTGCTGCACGAAATAAAAGTAGTCCCAGAACACAATTAGTACTGAAAGATGTACTAAAAATGAGGCTGGTATGTGTGTCACATTATATCATGTGTAGAAACCTCTTCATGGGCGTGAAATATCCTTGGAGTGGGTTTTTAACAGAGGGGTGCGATCAGCGAGATTCACTTATTCTAGGTAAAGTATCTATCTACTTTTAGCCTCCAACAAGATTTTAGAAAGATCAATTATCGTCAACATCTCCACCATTGTAAATACGGAAGATTATTATATGCTAAAATTAAATTGAATTCGGCATAAAAAGATGAGCAAATTCTGTAGGTAAAAGAAAAGAATCTATTACACAAAATAAAATATGTTTTTGGTATAACCTTTTCTCCTGATTATCCACATAATTGAATAATAAACCTTGTATTTATCAATATAAAATCCTTACACTGTTGATGTAAATAAAGTTATGAGCTTGAATAACAGTTAAATAAATGATTGTATTTATTTTAACTATTTACGCAACTAGAGTTCTAACTTGAGTTTATTTATATTAATTAGAATTTATATTAACTTTTTTTTTTTTAACTCCAATAAATAACTAAATGGTTCTATTTTTGATAAATGTAATCGCTCTGTATGTTAAAAACTGGCCATGAAAGCAGCTTAATAATCAAATAAAATAAATAATTACAGCATTGCTTTATATTATTACTACAATATTATAAAAAATATTCAATGCAACTTTTTTCGGAAAATCAAATTAATGATTTTGGCATAAAGTAGCGAATTCCCGTACCATGGTTTTAGTGTGTAAAAAAAACAAAAAAAATATATATATACAGACAAACACAAGTGTCACACAATGTGTGTACGTGTGTGTGTGTGTGTGTTTTTTACGCTCTAGCGAAGACAAATTTTATAAAATAAAAAATTAAATCAATTTATGTATTTAAGCTTCACTTTTTAGACGGTTGGATACTCATCCAATTAATTAGTTAATCGCTAAAATTGACCGATGGCGATGAGGGAAAGATCAAAATTTAAAAATTAATATCTACGTTATAATCAATATTACACAAATGTATGGAATAAAATGGGTGTGAAATATATATATATA
>KZ808253.1:25554-49624 GCA_000696205.2 Oncopeltus fasciatus
ATATATATATATATTGCGTGTCGACTGCTGATGGTCATTGGCACTGTAGTGTTTCAATTAATTACCTATTTATTTATTTAATTAGTGAATCACTTATCACTAAAAAATAATTGACGATGTATTATACTATTTAGAAATAATAAAAATAAAGGCATTATAAAAGAGATCTTAGATGAATAGGAAGGTGGGATTGCTTACATTTTGAGAGGCTTTTTACATTAAAACTAAATTAGGTTATGACTTAAATATTACTGTGTTAAAAAAAAAGTATCAGTTTAATTATTAATTTATGTCAGAAGAAAATTTATCTGAATTTCCAGTGACACTTTTTTAAGCATAGTAGAGCAAGCTGCCAGGATCAAATAAAATGAGAAACACTTCCTCTTCTAAAACTGTTATAGATTTTCTCAACAAATGTAGCATTTATGAAAAACAGGAAGGGCTGATTCATAGTCCAAAATAACTTATATGGTGTGAAAAAGAAAGTCTATGCACCTTACACAATTAGGAGATTTTGATATTGCCTGGTGTACAATGATTCTTCCTTGAGGTTTAACGAAATTCATGTACATTCCAAGCAATTCCAAATCATGTTTTACAGTTTTAGGCTTTACTATTCCTGAGAGAATAACATCAAAAGCAGAGAAGGAGTGATCACCTTTAAAAAACAACAACATATAAATAGAAAAATCAGAAGTATCAATAGTAATAATCAAATATAATATAAATGGAAACAAATTTAATTACCTTTAGACAACCTGCTAACATTTTCAACCTTAACAATATCATCTTCTGCTAAAAATTTCTTAATTTTTTGTACTTCCAAAACAACATCATTTGATTCCACATCCGTACTGTTGACCAATAATACATTTTCTCCCTTTTTTAAACCAAATAAACAATCGACCATCATCTGGCTAAATTAAATTTAGTTGAATAAAATATTCTGTTTATTTTACTTAGACAATGATAATAAATTCTTCAAAACCTTCAGAAACGTGACGTTCTAAAATAAAAACTATTAGTTTGTTTAGATTTTAAACTTAGAATCGTTTCCACTGCAACAAAACTACCCCGTGATTGCTACATTTATGACGTCACCAAAATCAAAACAAGTTAATATATTTATAACAATTTTTAGTGCAAGGGAAAAGAATAAAAATAAACTAACTGTCCCAGCCAGGACTCTAACCTGGATCTCCTGCTTTACGGGCTGGTGCGTTACCATTTACACTACCAGAAAAAGCCTGATAAGTTATTAAATTCCCCGCACTAGTGTCGAAAGTCTAACCCCCTAGGCATATGAATATATCGTCTTATGCTCGAAGGAGCTGACATTGTCAAGCTGTTTAAATGACTCTCGTTATTTACTTTTATATTATAATTTTATAAATATTATTTTACTTGTGGCATTTAATCGACACTATTGCGGGGAATTTAATAACTTATCAGGCTTGTTCTGGTAGCGTAAATGGTAACGCACCGGCCCGGAAAGCAGGAGACACAGGTTCGAATCCTGGCTGGGACAGTTAGATTTTTTATTCTGTTCCCTTGCACTAAAAATTGTTAAAATTATGTGGGATTAAATACCACATGAAAAATAATATTTATTTTTATATATGTATGTTTCACAGAATTGAGTAATAAAAGAAACACTGTTGATTTTAACAATCATTACTTACTGGCACTAAAAAATAAATACTATTAAAAAAACATTAAATGGTGTGATTCATGGACAATTCATGGTCATAATCCAAAATAACATTTCCACTTACCTTGAACATCCGCAATCTCGGTCAGAAACTATAGGTTACTTCGAATTAAAAACCTTACTTAAGGGGCACATGGTAAATGTCACAAACCAAAAATAAACAATTTCACTAAAAACCAAAGATACTTTGCACATTCGAATTCTCAATCATAAGCAGCAGGTTGCTTGTGACATTAAAAACCTTCTTACTGCAGCCTATAACTGTACGTATCAACTTTGTCTAGCACCAAATATTTCAAGTCCTCCTCAAATACTGGTAAGTTATACTTGATGAGCATGGTAGGGGATAAATGTCACGTGAAATGACGCCACAAAAGTAGTAATCACGGAGAAGGCTTAATTTGCCTGAGTATTGTGGAAAAGTTACAAAACAATATATTCTATTTACAAATCTATAGATTGTAAATGTAATGATGTCATTAATAATAACACTTAAAAGAGATTTTATGCAGTTTTAAATTAATTTTTAATAATTAATTCAAGTTTTCCTTGGAGGAATATACCTGCTCGAATTGTTACTAAAAATATCTCAATGTTTAAGGTACAAATTAATACAGTCATAAGTTAAATTGTAATTGTAAGCCTGGCCTTTATAGCTGTCATTGAGTCTTTTCTTGTTAATGACTCTGTTATGTCATATGCAATTACTAAGAATTTGGTTCATATCGTCTAAGTGACAATCTCTTATTTCTTTTCGCCCAAAAAAAGGCTGAATAGCAAGGGTAAGAGGAAGTATTTTTGTTGCAATTTGTGATCCCACACGAAGTGCTAATTAAAGAATAATTTTAATTAAACAATTAATGAGAGGGAATAGAATAAAAAAATCTATCTGTCCCAGCCAGGAATTGAACCTGGATCTCTTGCTATCCGGGCCGGCGTGCTTAGCCATTACACCACCAGGACGAGCTAGATATCCCATTAAACTCCCTCTACATTGTAGGGAGTTTAATGAGATACACAAGAAATGTGCTTATTTCTTAAGATCTTGACCAATCAAATCTAAGGAGATTAAAGATTTAAATTAAATTTAAATTTATTATAATGTTTAATAAAGCTTAAAATTGATCTAATAGCTAAACCGTTATTCCCACCGATCTAGGGTTTGTACTCTTTCGGAAGTCGAGACTAACATTTTTTCTCTCTAAGTAGTCACATAGAGACAAAGAAAAAAAAATCCAAACTGCGACTCCCTTGAAAAAATTTTTCAGTAGAGAATGACAGATCACTGAAGAAAAAAGTATAAATGATGGGTTGGCATATTGCCGTTACGGAGCGAATAACAGATATTTAAACTTCATTTTGCGCCAAGTTAAAATTTATTAGGCAATGATGAAGCAGATAATCAATATTGAAATAAACATTTAACTATTAATGTTTTATTTTAAAAGTTAGAAAGATCCTACGCACTAGGAAACTCTAAAGTGATTTATTTAGTCTGGGAGTAATTAAGGACATAAAAAATCACTTTATTAGTTCAGGTAAAATGTAGATTGTAATACTGATTAATGATGTATTGCCAAATAAAAAGCGAGGCAAGGTAAGTAAATTTTCAAATTCTTGTTCTGACTTGTTCCGTCATTTGATTTGCAATCAAACAGTTGCTGTTAGCAAGGAGAGTGAAGAGACACTGTGTTATAAATCAAAATTCGATAGCTTCACTGAAAAAATAAGAATGGGCAGATTGTCATCATTAAAATCTAAACTTTAAAGTTAACAAACGATGTTTACTAAAGCTAAAACTGAGAGTGGAGATACCCTAAAATCAAGCATCATTATTGCCTTAGAAAGCGCGAAAAGATAAAAAAAACCTTTCACTGATGGTTATTTAATTAAAGAGGGTGTGTTGAAAGTTGTCGATGTTTCATAAGTCAATAATTCAAAATTTTTCGCTGTCAGGAAACATTGTTGCTCCAAGGACAAATGATTTATCTCACAATTTGATACTTGAACTGAAGTTGAAAATTAAGGAAGTTACAAACTTTTCACTTGCAGTTGATGAGAGCACTAATACTGTTGATACAGGTATCACTTGCTGTTTTATAAGAGGTATTAACAGTAACTTTGAAATAACTGAAGAACTATTAAAGTTCGTTCCATTGACAGGTACTGTAGCAGCAAATGATATTTATTCTGAAATTGAGCATTTGATAGCAGAATATAAACTCGACTGAAATATACTTAGAAGCTCAAAAGAAGAGTTTGTTGACCGTAGATATTATTCTAAGATGATTTCAGTTGGGGTTCGGTCAAGATAGATCCAAAAAAACACAAATTTAAAAAATGTATTTTTTAATAAAGCTTTATTAAGGGTACAGTATTTTGAAAGAAAAATATTAAGAGGTTAACTCTGTTACATTTTATACACAATATTTCATGAGTTTGGGTAACTATCCGGAATTTAAAAAAGCAGGTATTCTGTTCATGTTTAGTAGTACCATTCTATGTGAGCAGATGTTTTCCGGCATGGAAATAAGACCAAATATCGCACAAGACTTATGAATGAGTATCTCCAATCAATTCTAAAAATATGTTCACGTAGGCTTCGTCGGTCGTCAGATGTATTTACCATTTCATCTTCCGGGTTGGACCGAGTCAAATTGTTCTTTTTTGCCGAGCTTTCGCACATCATGTGATGGCTTCTTCAGGGCTGAAAAGAGNGGGAATACACTATTATTTTTGTTGAGAACAAAGGAATCTTCAACGCCCTTCGAGTCTAGACTAGAATCTTCCTTATCGATATAAAAAGTCGAGTCGGCGCGACTTCAGTCAGTTGCGAAGTAATGATTGTGAACTCAAGTGAAGTTAAGAGTGTATGTTGACCCTCGGGCTCAAAATCACTCTAAATCATAATAATTATATATTCAAACATCATATATTATATACTATATAATTAATTAAATAAAATGTTATAATAATTCAGTAATTTTATAAAATTTGAATCTGGCCGACCTAAACATGCTAAATTTAATGTATGGCCTGCAAAATTGAGTTTGACACCCTTGGTCTACAAGCTTTTCTCTAATAAAGTGATAATTTTGTCAATATGCTAATTTCCTATTAGTGTTTGTTGCTATAAATATAGCTTCTTGATTATCTTGATTGAGGTGACATTTTCAATGTTAAGGTCTCGAAGAATATTTTTTATGATTTAAGCTTCACCAATTGGCAATGTATTCTGCCTCTTTAGATGAGAGACTGACACATTTTTGTTGATTTGAAGACCATGACACTGTACATCTAAAGTCTTTGAATATGTAAGTATATGAAATGTCTTCAGTTATTTCAAGGTTGTTGAATGCCTATCTTCATTATTTCCTGGCCAATCTCAGTCTACATATCCATCACCAACTTGGGCTTAAAGACTTCTTTTGTTAACTAATTTCGGGTCTCTTGTACCCTTAACTCAAGATTCTTCTAAAAATAAAATAAAGAGGTTCATTTGCCCGATTTAAATACCTTCTGGCAATGTTTAACGAAATATTTAAATCTTGTCTGATGCCTAGTGTAGAGTACACCAATGAACCAACAATTAAGACATTTATTTTCCATCACCAAGGTTCATGAATTAACAACAGATAGTCACCCAATTTTTCACTGGGAAAGCTTCTAATTCTCGATAAAAGCTAGAAAATTTAAAATCTTCTCTGTACTTTTCCAAAGAGATTTAGTCATATGAAAGGAAATAAATAAGATAATATAATTCAGACCACAATGAATCTACTTGCTCAAAATAGTGACTCCAGCTAGCACTATTTTGTTGTGAGGAGGAATGTATTTACATCTAGTGTATTTACCAGACCACAGTCTCGGTATTTATGAGGATGTATTGGGAGAGAGGTAAAATGAGAAACAAGTTCTAGGATGGATGAGATGGAAAAGGAGAATGAGTCCTAAAAAGCACATGGATTGAGGTATAAAGAAATAATCATCATTGTCTAATTTTAAAAGGATACCTTTAAATTAATGGTGTTAGTAACTGGGGAATAAAACTAATGTGGGTAAGAGTTTGCATGACATTCAAAATTTAATTAGACATTTTAATTGTTTAGCAGTTGGAATTCTTATTACTTTTAAATCTAAAAATATCAGTTCATAGCACACAAATTAATATTTAAAAAAATTATATGGGTTCATCCAAAAGAAAATTAAAAAAAAAAAGTATTTATTGAAAATTTTTAATACAGCTTTGATGCACATTGTTTCTATATTTAGACATTTTTCTAAATGTAATTGAGTTAATAAAATGTCAGTTGCTAAGAAGATAATCAATCACAATATAACTATTCTAATAAAAATGTTAGAACTGTTTCTGATAAATTAAACAAAACCTAATGCTTTTATTATCTGGTTCCAAGCCATTGGATTGACTATCGTGAATAATGTCCTAATTAGAAATAAACCACTTGCCTTGCAGTAATCTCAAATAAGTTTTTTTTTTTTTTAAGATCCTGGTAGCCTTCAGGTAAAGTTCTGTTGAAACCACTACATAAAAATATTTGATAGAAAATTTCCTTCCTGGATACTTCTACTACAGAAAGTAAATTGATAGCATGTTAAAAAAGATGTAAATCATTAACCAAACTACTAGTAGTTGAAATAATATTATTTAAGGTTAGCATATTATTATTGTAGGAATTTGAAATATAACTTTGACTAATCAAAAGCAGAACAATACATACATAAAATTCATGAAGAAGGGAGGATGATCAGGAATGGGAATAGTCTTCATTAGGGCAAATGAAATTCAGGCCTAAACGTTGGCTAAAATAAAAACTTTTCTGATTACAAATTATTTTTTAATTCGTCAACTACCAAGACCGAATTCCTGATAATCCTTTCTTCATAAAACTTGACAACAGTCAACAAATGTGCCTCCAAAATTTTACATTATTTCACTGTTTTATATTCTTTTATTTATTTTATTATTTTACACTTTTTGAGACTGATATATAATGTATTTATTTTTTTCTTTATTTGAGACTAAATTCAGAAATTTTGCTATAAAATATTGCAAGCTTTGAGAGGCCTACATTGCTCACAATCAGCAAAAGCCTGCTTGTCTCTAAATACTGGTTAGTTCTCCTCTACTGGATTATTTCCACCCCTCACAGTCCTGATTACAGCTTCATCATCTTAATCTTTTAATAAGCTTGAAAAAAAAAAAAAATCAGAACAAAATATAATGTTTTTTATGCAAAATTATGGTGCTCAATTAGCATAGATGACTATATAACAAGTAATAATAAAGAGTAATTTGATAAAACGAGACAATGTTAATCGTAACATAACATTGTCTTGTTATATCAAATTACTATTTATTATTCCTTTTTATATAGTTAATTATGCTTATTAATATCCTTCTTTAATAAAACATGGAAACCCTGTTTAGTTTTTATGTTAATTGAGCATATATATCTGCTTATGCAGACATAAACNTATATGTATATGTATATACCAAAAAGTATGTGAGTATGTATTGCACACATACTTTGTGGTATTTGTTAATGACAGTTAGTTGAAATTGAGTCTAGGCACTTTTTAAAGTAAAATAACTTTTCAATTGCAAGACAGATGTTTTTGATAAACTGTACTACATGAGAACATTAAATAACTCTATATTATTCTCAATTGTTCACTATATACTCAAATGATGGGAACTTATGGAGTAATTATTCAAGTTGTCATAAAAAAAGAAAGAATAAAAGGGATTATATACTTCACTCAATCTAAATGTAAAGACACAAGAACACTTTAAAGGTATGTTTTAATTTAGAAGCTTAATGAATGAGCCTAACTACAAACTTGTCAATAGAATTATAATTGTTTTTTCTGACACTAAGGTTTCATTAAGTAAAATGCCATTTTAAACAAAGTGACTAACAATAATGAAGTGCTAATTGGTAAACAAATCAAACATAGGAACTAGTCAATATCAAAATAAAACAAATTTTATTTTTAAAAATAATGGATTGAAATTTAACTCTAAAATAAAAAATATTTTAAGAATTAAAAAAAAAAAAAAAGCTTAAATTTATTAACATGTAAAATAAGTATTTCATGCATATCTGACTTCATCTTCAGAGCTTTCTTCGCCTAATGCATCATTTTTCGAACTCTCAGCTTCTGCTATTATCCTCTTACACTCTTTAACAGTTAACTTTTGAGGGAGAATTTCAGACAGAAAATTGAGGCTAGGACGAGACTGTACAAAATCAGCAATTCCTTTATATTCCAAATCCTTCGTTTTACATCGTTTTAATCCCTCTATACTGACATATTGAATAAACATTTCAGTGCACTTAGTTACCAAAAATAATGCATCTTGTCCAATTGATTCACAGTCAGGTGAACTTTTCATAATCATTTTAATTCGGCTAATTGGTAGTTGATTTTCCTTCATTTTCTTCGACATTGATGTAAATGTTCGAATCTCTTAAAGTTCACAGATATAGAATATATAAATAGCTCTAAACTAACATAAAATAATTTCAATAATATAAAGTAAAAACGAAAAGGCAAAACAAGTAACCTATTCTAGGTTATAAGGCTTTTAAACTCCCGCAATTTATGCTGGTTATCCAGTTTGATGCTAACTCAATGTATTTACAAATGTTGAACTAGAGGAGAAAAATAAATGCAGTAATAGAATTTTTACTATTCCATAGATTATAGTGAATTTATTTAATATTTTATAATTATTTTTTAATGATTTTGTACATCGACATTTAACAAGACGAGGAGGATTTACCCTAAATAATTTAAAGATGTGTCATATAATTAAGAATTTTAATTATTTTAAAACTTTATTGTTTTATTAACTAGAGTGTTGCAAAACTTTATATTTGTTTGCAATGGTTTATTTTTTTTAAATTTGTTGTGTACAGTGTTATATGCTAGTCAGGTTTGTTAGTTTTCCACTTGCTTATCCCCTCTTGTCAATCAAAATTTTATTTCTGGGGTTTGGTTTTCCTCGAACTTGGGTTAGTTTCTCTTTCCAGTTTACTTTTTCCACTGTTTTCACTTTAAGTTATTACATAAAGCTGGATAGGATATAATATTTTTATGGTGTTAAATAGCACAACAAAAGTTGATGTTCATTGAGAAAGATTTAGGAAATAAGTTATAAAAAGAAATATGAATTGAATAATACGAATATTCTCTTTTTTTTTCTTTAACTTTTTGAAGCCACATTCAGGGCTGGCAAGGAGTTGTTTTCAAGCCTAGCCTACAATCTTTATTTTTATTTTTTACCATAGTTTTTTCTTAAATCCTTTCTCTCCGGACCTCAACTATTGATGTTCTAAGTTATTCGATTGTTCTTTATTTTTGATTGTAATTTTCCTTTTTAAATTAATATATCGTTTCAGTAATACGTTTATGTAAGTGAAGAATTTTTCATTTTTTTTCTTCTTTTCTTTTTGAGTTTAAGATTGAATTACATCAGATATTTCCTGTTGTGTTTAATTTCTCTCTTATATTTTATGTTATTGATATGTGTTATTTATTTTATTTCTAAAGTAATAGAATTATTTTTTCAAACAATAGATATTTTTAAATTTTTAAGACATTATTTTATTAGCCAAAAAATTAAATTAAATTGGTGAACTCCAGTAAATGTTTGTTGCTAAACAAAAGTATTGCACAGATAGATATAAAAATATTTATCCCAGACCTAGCTTCTTTTTGAGAACTTGTGGTTAATTAGATTCTCTGTTTTTTATCTATTTTGCATCCACACTAAATCCTTCTTAGTATTTAAACTAAGTTTATAACTGCATGACATTACAATGACCTTATCTAAAGAGTCAACATAAGAATTAGTTTCCAATGCTGATAGAGATTTTCGGCTTCATGATAATATGGAAATATCAGAGGGTACCCTACTTTAAAATAAATTAGTTTGATCTGCTGGTACCCAGTTGATTCAAGATGCCCTCCTACGATGAACCTGATCTACTCTCCTGCACACAAAATATCTTCAAGAAGTAGGGCTGAGAAGCCCCATCCAGAATTTTTTTTTTTGTATAATTCTGTAATGTTATAAAAAGCCTGTTATAAAGGGGCTGTGTAATGTAAGCAGATTTTCCATGTTTCATCCAGATGGATATAAATAACAAAAGATAGTAATGATAAAATAGTGAGTTTTTTTGACCACAGATATTATTATTTTATGGTTTTTTGTTGGGGTTCAGTCAAGTTAGGTCCACAAAAAAAAGGCAATTAAAAAAAAAAGTGTATTTTTTAAAAATTATCTGCCAATGTAAGCCGAAACATTGGCAGTCATGAATATGGGATCTAGGAGACAGGATCTCCCCTCTCGCCTTGTTGATAGCCTTGAAGATGGCTTACAATGTAAGCCGAAGAATTAGCAGATAGTTTTAAAAATACTCATTTTTTTAAATTGTATTTTTTTTATCTACCTTCACCGACCCCCCCTCCAACAAAAAAACAAAACATCTAATAGTAAATGATAAATTTTTGTTAAATACCAGTGAGGACAATGATCATGAAAGGTAAGACCGCTTACCTGAATGAATCTTGCTCTAAACTGGCCTGAGAAGGAAGAATGAGGAAAGAGCTTATCATCACAGTTGCAAAAGTAAATCTCTTCCTCAATATGAGTTTTTCATAAAAATAGATCATAAATGTTAGAAAGATAAATTTTAGACATGTGCTGTTTTGTTCACGTAGGCTTCCACAGTCATCAGATGTATGTAAAGTTTTTTCCGGGTTGGACCGTGTAAAGTTTTTGATGGTTGCCGAGCTTTCGNCATCAATGCATCAGTACTATGAATTATTTAACCTTTCCTATTTCCACATTTGACATGGTATGAATACTTAAAACATCCTTAAAACATATTTTATTAAATTGTAGAAAAAATGTTTTGCTGTGTAGCATACTCTGAAAGTCATCTATCTGAAGAATTGGATTGCGATCAGGCAAATAACAATAAAGCTATTGAAATTATAAATTTTGGTATTTTTCTATACTTTATCCCCCCCCCCCTTTTTTTCCTCAATAATCCAATTTCAACCATTTATTTTTTCAAGGTTTGCAATGAAATCTGTATTTAGTTTCATATGAATAAAAAATTAAAATAGGGTCTGGCAAACATTTGAACTTACAATCTTAAATTTTTTCTCTAATGTACATTTTTTTATTATTTTTTATAAAAGTGTTAAAGAATTCAAATTACTCAACTTCACTATTACTTAACTGCAATGATTCCTGCCTTTTTCCTGGTATTGCCCCCTTTGATGCAGGCCGCATTTCCTTTATATCATACCTACCCCCTCATATATCCCACCCACATTGTCCTTTTCAAAAATTTCTCCCAATTTCCAAACCCCACCTCTAAGTCATGAATATGGGATCCAAGTGACACAATGTCCCTTCTCGTCTTCATGATAGGTAGGTGTGTGAATTAAAATAAAAGTTTTTTACATAGTTGTTAATTTTTTTTCCCTCAACATTGGAAATCTCATTAATTTTATTTATGGCAATTCTATGTAATTATAATGTAAATCATTTAATTTTTTTTATGACATAATATTTCAACAGCCCTGAAGATGGCTTACAATTTAAGCTGAAACGTTAGCAGGTAATTAAAAAATACACATTTTTTTTAAATTGTATTTTTTGGATCTTCCTTGACCGAACCCCAACAATAAAAATCTAAGATGATTTTAGTTGGGGTTCGGTCAAGGTAGATCCAAAAAACACAAATTTAAAAAATGTATTTTTTAATAAAGGATTATCTGCCAATGTTTAGGTTTACATTGTAAGCCATCTTCAGGGCTGTAGAAATACAATGTCATGAGAATACAATAATAATTGAAATTAGTATAATAGAGAATTGCAATAATATAATGTGATATCAAGAGTATGAATGTAGAAAGCTATGTAAGAAAATTTAAAGTTTATGAAAAACAATTTGAAAAAGAACCAATTTGAAAAAAAAACAAAAACATGCAAACAAACAGCTTATTGACAAGAAAAAAATTGAAATATCATTAAAGCAGTAATTTGCCACACCTACCTATCATGAAGATGAGAGAGGACGACCTGTCCTTAAGTTCACATTTCCATGACTAAATTATATAAATTTTACTTTTACACAAAGTGAGAGGTAAAAGGAGTGGGGGGAACAGGTACAAGGCGGAAGGTGCAAATGGAGAGCGGCCTGTTGCAAGAGAGGGCAATAAAAAGGACAAAGGAAAAAAAGGAAGGGTATTATTGGGAATAAGTAACTTTGGAACTGGGAAAAATGTTCCCTTGGATACCCAAGGATCTACCTTGACCGAACCCCAACTAAAATCATCTTAGAATAATATCTATGGTCAACAAACTCTCCTTTTGAACCCAACAATAAAATATTTACTTATTATATTTTACATCTATTATTTTCCATAAGTTTTCCGCATCTCTAACAACAAATATACTGATGATTTTTCAAGTACATCATCATCTAAAGTTTAGATTCTAAACCCATCGACGGATTTGAAATTTAACTAATAGTGTTTTCTTATAGGTTAGGTATGATTTTAAGGGGACAAGAAATTTAAAGCTCAACATATTTGTCAAAATTCACAAACAGAGAGAATAGATGTTATTTGGGTTTAGAGCAATTTTAAACTTTTCACTCTTAATTTAATCTCCTTATTATTCAAGCTTATCTGAATTTATTTTAACAGATGAACCTCAATCCTACATTTTATCAAATTAAATTAAGCATTTATGATAAATTCAATGAAGGTATACATTAATTTTGATTTTATTTTTGGATTTTATATATTCTATAACCATTTTTGAGTGGAAGTTGTATTGATTTTTCAGGCTAATGCAGTTGCTTATGAAGAAGATATACTAGAAATAAATAGAGAGTTCTAAAAAAGTGTGTGTATTTTGTTTAATATTTTGCCAGAGTTGGTTAACTAAACCTTTAGTAGATAGAGAGAAAGAAAGAAAAATTATTAAACATCCTAGTTAGGTAATATTTAATTAAAAATTTTTTGTTGAAGTTGGGTAATCTTCAGTTTTTAGAAATTGTATTTCCATCTGCTATACCGCACAGCAAAAACTTTACAAATACTTTTTACTTCTATTGTTCAAATTTTTCTCAATAATGAATTTCACTTTTCATTTTCCTTCTATGGATATTAATGTGAGTTAAGGAGTCGAATTTTATAAACCTGGGACAACAATATGAGTTTTAAAAAAATACCTCTTTACTGGCTAGGATGGAAGAGTGGGGAATTACTCAGCTTTATATAAATAAATTATATATTTTCATATAAATTTTGGACAATTAGATTTTGATGAATAAGATCATTATTTGATTATGTTATACAATTTTTCTTAACTGTTAAGAACATGTCAATATTATAAATTTTGTTCTTCAAAACCTCTCACCTCCATCTCATTTTAATCATAAATTAATTTAAAAGTGGGTGAAATGATAAATGGTCTCAAACCTCTACAGTTTACACATTTAAAATAAATGTGTAAACTGTGGTTTGTGACCATTTCTCATTTGTTTCACCCAACTCTGATTGAGAACCTCCTCCAGCCAGGGGGATTACATTAACTTAAAACAAAGGGTAAGGGCTAACTTGGCTTACACTTTATTTTATGAAATGCTTAACTTAATGAGTATAATTAATTATATTATTTTCTTACTAATATAAGTTAATGATTTTGCTTCAGGTGCCATGTCATTGATGGGGATGCTTCTCAGGAGAGTCAGTCATTCAGTAAATCAATTCAGCTTGCAGTTTCATCGGTCCTTTTTTCTCTTGAGGCCTCTGTTACCTCTAACTATCAAACAAAATGATGATTTATGCTGCCATTTACCTTGGGATAAACTATCTTTACATCCTCAATTACCTCTTGTTTCACAGACTTGTGGCTTTAAAGTGAAATTGAGACTGAAAAAAAGATGTAAAGATTGCTATTTTGTTGTTAGGAGTGAAAGAATGTATGTAATATGTCCGACCCATCCGCGGCACAAACAAATGTCGATGGTCAAAAAACCAAAATACACCTGGGAGATAGCTCATGCTTGCCAGGGAAAGATTAGGCCTTGGTGAGGTTCTTTATTATGATTCTTATTGTGTAAATATTTTGTAAAATAAATTTATAATGCATTATAAATTTCATTCAAAATGTGTGAATGTTATTATTTCAGTCCTTAGTTTAAACTGTTATTCTTTCTGTAATATGATGTTAGATCTTTAGATCATGCATTACAGGATTGCATTATGATGTCCTAAACAAGTAAATTTTAAACTTTAATTATGTAGGTCTTAATCCTTAAGTTTCTAATTGTATACATGCTATATCTAATCCAAAACCAGCTCCATCAGACAAAGCTATAAGTTTGACTGTACATACATGCCAAGACTTTCTGGTTACCTCTTGCCCCTTCCCCTCCCTTCCTCTCGTGCCTTACTCTAGAGTAGTTTAAAACGGCATGGAAGAGGAATTGAGTGATTTGGAAGCAAAAGTAAGAGGTTTATGATCTGTAAAAAATGACGTCCTTCTAACATGTTTTAAATGCTTCTTCTTCTTCTTCTTTCTCTTCCTCCTTAGTGACTTCCAGTGTGGAGGTACCTCAGTCCAGGGAAACCTAGCCTCCCGATCCCGAGCCAGCGCCCTCATGGCATTCCAATTTTTTCCTGTCTTCTCTCCTACACTTGAGATGTAGTCAGTCCATTGAGTTCTGGGTCTCCCTCTGGGACGTTTCCCTGTTGGTCTGGCCTCAAAGTATTTTCTGGCGTCCCGGTCCTCATTCATCCGGCAGAGATGTCCAAACCATCTAAGTTGTCTTTTTTCAAGGTTGTCTTTTAGGGAGCCAACCTCTAGCTGTTCTCTAATCTTATCATTCCTGACACGATGTCTTCTGGTTCGGATCCCTATTTTACGGAGGTATCACATTTCCGCTGCAGTAACTCGGCTTAGGTGCTTGTCTATTGGTACCCAACTTTCACTTCCATATAGGAGGGTAGGTAGGTAAACAGCTTTGAAGATATGTAGATTTACATTTTTCTGCACCTCCCTTTTCCCTATAACTGTGTTGGAGAGGTGGTAGTAAATTGAGTTTGCCTTCTTTATTCTATTGGATATCTCCTGATCTACCTTTCCATTCCTGCTTATCACTGTTCCTAAGTAAGTGTAGTCGTCCACCATTTCCATTATTTCACCTTTGCTGCGCACCTCAATGTATTCCTGTTCCCGGCCAATGTGCATTATTTTACTTTTTCTGGCATTAATAGTCATTCCTTTCCTTTCTAGCTCGGCTTCCCATTCAATTACAGCTTGCTTAACTCCTTAGTTTGAGCTATAAAGACAATGTCATCCGCGAATATCATTACTTGGGCAAGGATTGCCCTCATGTTCCAATTTCCAATGGTTGTACGGGCTGTCCTACGTTTGCACATCTTTAAAATTTCATTCATGTATATAATGAATAGGAGGGGACTCAAACTGTCCCCCTGCTTTACACCCTTCTCAATTGCAAACGTATCAGACTCTTTTCCGGTAATCCTTACTACCCCTTTGGAATCATGATAGGTCGACTTGATAGCTTCTATCAATCCTTGCAGGATATTGTTCTCTGAAAGAGCATTCCACAGTTCTTGTCTAGTGACCGAATCAAAGGCAGCTTTTAGGTCTATAAATGCCAAGAAAATACTCTTTCCCCGTTCCCATGACTTATCTATTATTGTTCTGAGAGAGAAGATATGGTCCTGGGTCTGGAGTTGAGGCCTGAAAGCAGCTTGTTCCTCTTCAAAGTCATTCTCCACTAGTTCTCTCAGCTTCTTTTCTAATATGGAAGTATAGAGCTTGTACACAACCTGGGATAGACATATAGGTCTGTATATGCATTCGCTAGCATTGCATTTCTTGTGAATTGGGACAATTATATTGTATTCCCATTCCAGGAAGTTTTTTCAGTTATTAACTTCTGAAAAAGATACTGCAATGCTTTCAGCAGTTTTGCCCCTCCGAATTTGATGAATTCTGGGGCAATGCAGTCTCTTCCTGGTGCTTTTCCAAGTCTTAATCTCTCTACAGCTGCTTCCACATCCTCTTCCCATATCACCTCATCATATTCTCTCTGTATACCCTTTCTAGGTCTTTTACATGTAGGTGAAACATAAGCAATCCCACAAGTAGAAGTAGCGGTTTCCAGTATGGCTTTCTTTATTCCTGACCATATTTGATCTCCACTTCCATCCGTAATGGTGTCCTGAAGTTTAGAATGTAATAGGCTTGAGTATTCCATTCTTTTTTCTATTCTCAACTATGAGTGATTAGCCCAGTAGAAGAGGCCCCGTATCCTCGGGTCAACTGGCCTCCTAAATATTTATGTCCCCTCAGGAGAATGGGTGGCCGGGCAAAACCCCCCAGCATTGGGTACCTGTTGGTCCACGGGTCTTTATTCTGTGTATTCAGACCACCCCTCCTAAGAGGGATCCCCCATCCGGGGGACGAGCTCCCTAGTGGACAGGTTCCGCCGAGAGGTTTTAAATGCTTGACCGATAAATACATGCTCACCAACTCCCTGTCATAAGTATAGTAAGACTTTCGATCTTTGCTTAGTCATTAGAGTAAAAAGCTAGAGGTTTCCTTTCATGAGTTTCAAGTTGTTGGACAACACTACCCTGCATCAATGACAAGTACTAAGGGAATAGTCTGGGCATTGATGGGATAACTGAGCATAGCTGCACTATGGAGATCTGCAAACTCAAACTTCTTGAGTTCCTGTGTTTTTTCTATTGTTTTTTTCATTACTCCTTTGAGATAGTTGTGCTAAATAACATCTATAAAAATTAAACATACCCAAAAACTGGTGGAGTTGCTCAACAGTTTGGGGAGGTTTGTCGTCTATGAATACACTGACCCTTTCGGGAAGAGGAATTAATTATTTTGAAGTAATGATATACCTCAGAAATTCAAATTTTTGAACACCAAACATAGATTTGTCCAAACAGGTGAAACCATTAGTAACTGACACTTGTGTTTCTCATTATTTGACAAAGTAATTAGCCATAAAATGAAAAAAAAAAAAAAAAAAAAAAATACGAAATCGAGACTATTAAAAACTCAATGAATAAAACATTGGAAACTGCTCGGTGCATTCCTCAATTCCGCTGCCATGACATTAAACTCGAAGAACTCAAATGTAGTGATAATGGGATTTTCGATTTCTGCTCTTTAGCTGTGGGAACATGATAATAGACCTTTAAAAGGTAAATTGTAGAAAAAATGTTTTGCTGTGTAGCATACTCTGAAAGTCATCTATCTGAAGAATTGGATTGCGATCAGGAACTGTAAGGTCATTAAGTGTGTAAATCACCATAGGACCTCAATTTGTCACTAGATGTAGGAGATAAGCCCATTCGGATTTTGGTGGTTGAATTATTTTATATTACATGAACTGGAACCCTTCCTTTGCTAACTTATTTCCTAGAGACGAGTCTTCTAGCGTTTGAACACATAGTGTTTCCGGTAGTATGTATAAAGTGTTTTATACTGTGCTTGCATTCACTAGTTATTAATTTGGTCAGATTCTGAAACTTGACTAAAAAGTCAACTATGTTTTATGAACTTGATACTAATTGAAATTTGTAGTAGTTGAAATTTCACCACAAAGCTATGCACAGGTGACATTGAAAACTACTACTACTACTAGTGGCGCAACAACTCGTAATGGATTCTGGCCTCCTCTATGAGCCTCTGCCATTTGGCTTGGTTTTGAGCTACTGTTCTCCAATTTCAGATACCATGCATCCTGTGCAACACTGTCCATACAATGAAGTTTTGGCCAACTTTTCTTGACCAATGAATTTATTCTTCCAGGATTGTTTTTGGCACTTCCTCGGGACCCAGCTTAATAAATGTTGCCTCATCTATGTTATTGAGCAGCTCATAAAGCTCCCTGTTCTTTTTTCTCCTCCAGCCTTTCTCATTTCTGGCCCATAAATCCTGTGTAAGATCTTTCTCTCAAGGACAAGGAGATCCTTTTTGTTCTCAGTGGTTCGGGTCCATGTTTGGGAAGCTTATGTAAGAAAAGGTCTTATTAGTGTTTTGTAAAGGTAGGCTTTTGTCTTCCTACTTAAGGGATTGTTCCTTAACTGTTTGAACAGACCAAAATAGCATCAGTTAGCAGAGATGATCCTTGCTTGATGCAAGGATTTATGTAAAGGAGAATTTCACATGGATCCTATAAGAATAAGAAAAATTCCAAAATACTAAACCTGCAAAATATATTTTAAGTAAATTTGCATTCAGATGTACCCTCAACATCATGCATGGGTCAACTAAAAAATACATAATAAAGACCCTATATTTCAATAAACTTATTCAAAATGCTAAACCTACAATAACCCTTTTGAAGATTCGTTCATAGACGCACCTTTTGTCACAAAGGTGTTTTTCATAAAATTCCTCATGAGATTCTATAAGACTAAAAAAAAATATCAAAACATTAAACCCGCAACTCATATGTTGAGGGAATTTCCTCTATGATGTACCCTTGGCACCGTGCATAAGTCAACATCAAAATTATATAAACCCTATTATATAATAAAATTTTCTGGAATACTAAACCCGCAATACTTATTTTGAAGTAATTTGTTACTTGGCACATCACCTGAGTCATAAGGATCTGTTTCACAAAGTTCCACAGAAGTGTGAAACAGTGAAAAACCACAATGAAAAATATAAAAATATCTAGACCGCAACTTATACTTTAAAGAAATTTGCTTCTAGATTTATCCCATCATACATGGGTTAATTAGAAAATTACATAAAGACCATATAACACAATAAAATTCTTCAAAATACTAATTACACAGAACATATTTAAAAAAAATTCTTTACTTGGCACATCCCCTGAGCCATATAGTTGTGACCATGTTATGATATCCTATAAGATCAAGAGAAATTCTAAAATACTAAATCCGCAACACATATTTTGAAGAAAATTACTACTGAACTACTACTACTACTACTGAACCCCTGCATCAAATGTCAATCAAGTACAAAATACACAAAGACCCTATATTATAATAAAATTGTCCAATATAAATATAAATATATATATATATGCACACACACACACATATATATAAAATAAATTCCCTATTTGAGGCCATACCAGAGTCATAAAGCTAAGATACACAAAATTTTACATGGAATCGTTTAAGACTATTAAAAATGATAAACTCGCACACATTTTTAAAAGAAATTTGCAACATGACATAACCCCTTCTTCAAATGTGTTTCATAAAGATCCTATAATATAATAAAATTATACAATTTACTAAGCCCACAACACACGTTTTGTAGATATTTGCAACTTGACACTCCATCAGTCATACAGTGATACACACGGGATAAATTTCCATCACTACTAGTCATAAAATTCCACACGGAGAAAGATATGATGCTTTACTTAAACAAATTTCTTGTGATGAATCACATAAAATATCAATATTTATAAATAGTTAAATAATCCATACTTTTAACAATAGTCTCAATGTTTTTCAGTAGAATATAGAAATTTTAAATTACGTAGTAGTTAGATATAATCTCCAGAATCAATAGTCAGTTTGAACTTAGAAGAGTGAATGATATTAAGTATGAAATTCATTAGTTATCACTTTCAATTCAATTTAAGATATAGAAACTTAACATTTTACCGTACAGATTACAAATATTTCACCCCAGTATTAACAAATCATGAATTATTTAATGAACTTGAGAAAATTAATATTCATTTTACTTATTCAAAAGCATTCAATGTAGGATTCAGTAATGTATTAAAATTTGAATCATTATTACTCTTAATTATATACTAAAGTTGATAAAATTATTTATAATACACAATTATCCATCAATGCATCAGTACTATGAATTATTTAACCTTTCCTATTTCCACATTTGACATGGTATGAATACTTAAAACATCCTTAAAACATATTTTATTTTATATTAAAATCTACAATAAAATTCATCATATATAACAACTGTAGGAGGGCAGAGTACTAACATTGACCAAACAGCTTCACTCCATAACATTAGGCACCAGTTCGTGTGTTAGATATAATATTACAAAACATCTTGTCAATTTATCAAATTAGAAATATTTTAAATTTTCATTGATTATATTGAATCAACCAACATTATTAGTGTACAGAAAATCACTTAAGAAAATATGAACCCTGCTCTCCCAGAAATCTTTTCATTAGCTAAAACTTTAAGTTATGGAAAATCAATTAATTTTTCATATTTAAACATTAATGCAAACTTTATCAAATTCAGTATAATTCTATATTTAATTAAATAAATTAGGTTTATATAATTTAAATCATAATTTTACTAAACCCTTTAGTGCTAATAATCAAGTAAGAACTATTTTTAATACCAGGATCTATTTCTTAATTATTCTCATCAGCAGCATACTCAGATTATTCTTTCAGGGATAACTTAAATTTAAAAGGGGGGGATTAATGCATATCTCTTTATGTAGGTTTAATTTTACTCAATAAGTCTTAATTCTAGTTATGTTGTAATAATTATTCTAAGCAATCCAATAGAACCTCCCAATATTTCCACCTACCCCAACACATTCACTTATTTGAGGTAGCTCACTCATATGGTACCACTGTTATTTAACAAATCTAATTGTATCAGAGCAAATTTCCAGATGTGTTAGTGAAAAACACTTTTTTAAAAACTCAAATGAGTAAAGGGGTTATGTTTCATATAAAATATAGATGTGCTCTATAAGTAAAATTTATAAAATAATGGAACTAAATACAGTATTTAAGTTTTATTTTGCAAACAATTGTATAAGATTAATTGCTAAAATTAGTCTTGTAGAAGGAGGAGGGTTATAGAGAGAGATAACAAAATGAAAAATCATAAAATGTTTATTGTTAGAGTTAAAAGTAATGTATTTATGGTGTAACCTTTCTAAAAAGATGGCAGAGAATTTACACCACACTAATTTGAGCATAGATAAATCTGACCATATTTAATATGAAAACCACATTTTTGGTAAGAATGTCATGAAGTAAAAAAAAAAAAAAGAATTACAAATATTTTGACTTCATATGTCTGAACAACCCAGTCCCAAATGGTATTTATGATTATTCTATTGAAGAGTTTGAATTCCTTAAACGTAAGCAGAAACGTGTGTGAGATGGCTTGATTGTTAAACTGGGTTAGGTGATAATTAATAAATGCTATTACTTCGAAGAAATAAACACTTAATTTCATAAAATAAACCAAAAGAAAAAAGGGCCAACTATACTAGATTGCACAGACAGCCCACACAATAAATTTAAGACAGACAATTTCCAGCTTAATATATTTAATATTATGAATATTTAAAAGGTTTTTACATGTACAAGTAATTTAAACATGAGCATGCCCACAGACACATATATACACACAATACATAAGAAAAAAATATAAAATCGGTTTGGGAATTATAAAAAAAAGTTCAGCAGATATTCAAAACTATACAATGCTAATATTTAAACAATGAGTACACATATATTTACAAATATAAAGACAGCATTTTAAATACCTATGCTATCAAGAATTATAGACTTTATTTATTTTTACAGCATAAAAATAAAAAAATAATTTGTTTTTATATAAATACAATCTAATTTTTAATTATGACTGTTAAATATTTTATAATTTTATTAATTAAATAAATAAATTCATTTTATAAGTAGGCCTACCATGCAATAAATCTAGTACAAAGTTTTAAATCACTGTGTTGAGACAGTAGCTCACCCTATTCTTTTTTCTTTTTCATAAATTTAATATATTTGCAATTGTTGAGGATTTTAATCTTATACAAAAGATGGGTCATAATGAACTTCCAGGAATTTGAGAATACACATTCAGCCATATCAGAATACATATAAAATATAAGCTAACTAAAAAATAATGTTTAAAAATATAAAAAATCTAACAGGTATTGTCATATCACCTGTGTCACTGTTTAGAAGTTTGAACAGGGCTTTAAATGGAAATAGCTGTAGATGACTGCAAACATTAATTCAGTTAGCAGAAAAAGAAAAATTATGAAACTTAGTAATTGAAGAAATACACCTTTGTTTTTTTGAATAATTATATAATTCTAAAATAATAGCATGTAACTGTGTGTTTCTAACAAAATTTATAATTATTAACAGTCACTCCTAAAAAACTAAATAAGATAGTTAGGGATATCAAAAAATATCCAATACTTCGCACTTAGTAAATGTTTTTCTCTAATTGCTGAGTGCTAAAATCAGTGTTTCCATCTTCGGAACTCAGCCACCTTATATGACCCTAAGTGCCAAGACAAGAGCACTTATTAGAAGGTGACTGAACTTCGAAGATGGAATCACTGATTCTAAAAGCCCTCAACAATTAGAGAAAAATATATACAAAGTGTGAAGTATTGGATATTATTTGATAACCCAAGTTGCCATCAACTTCGCTGCCAAACCAAGGATTTGGTTTCAGGTTAAACAAAATGGGGACTCTAATGCATAGATTCTGCTAATTAACAGAATATATTTTTAATAATTATTTTACCACTATTTATATCATTTTACCACTATTCTCTTTTGGATTTTTAGAGCTAAATGTTATGTCATTTCAAAAACAATTTATTTTGGCTAATAGATCATTAAATAAAAATTTTGAGTCCATATAGCACCCAATCCCAATTGTTCACTATATAACTTTCAAAATCTTTCTATAACCAGGAAACAAATTTTTGTTGTTTAACATTAATACTATTAGATGTTTTTGTTAAGGTTTGTTCAAGGTAGATCCAAAAAAATACAAATTTAAAAAATGTGTATTTTTTAAATTATCTGCCAATGTTTCAACTTACATTGTAAGCCATCTATCTTCAGGGCTGTTGAAATGCAATGTCTTAAGAATAAAAATAAAAACAAGAAATTAAATTATTTACATTGTTATTACATAGAATTTCCTTAACTAAATGTAATGTGATATCAAAAGTATGAATGTAGTAAAATATGTAGATAAATTCAAAATACAAAAAACAAATTACAAAAAAATAAAATTCACCTATTCTACCTATGATAAAGGCGAGAGGGGGCGTCATGTCACTAAGATCCCATTTTCATGACTGAGAGTTAGGGTTTGAAACTAGTAAGAACTTTTTGGGATGGACAACGTGGGTGGTGGAAGAGTGGGGGGTAAGAGGCGATGAGAGGCATTTAAGGGGGCAATACCAGGAAAAAAGGTAGGACATTATTGCAGATAAATAGCTTAAGGAACTAGGAGATATGTTTGACAGGTTTTTTTTAAAGGAGGGTTAATGGTTTTTCAGAATGTTAAAAAGGTTTAAATAAGTTAAAGACATTTTTTCTATGTCAGTTCTGTCGTTAACTGGATTGTGTTGTAAGTTAATATGAATGGTTTCAGATAAAAGGCGTTTGTGTTCATAGGGTTCAGTGGAAAGAATGGTAATATTACCAAAGTCAAAGTTGACTGGGACAAGTGATCACACTAAGTGATCTTGGAGACAGGACATCCCCTCTTGCCTTCATGATAAGTAGGTGTGGTCAATTATATTTTTTTGTATTTTGAATTTATCTACATATTTTACTACATTCATACTTTTGATATCACATTACATTTAGTTAAGGAAATTCTATATTTAAAAATAATTTAATCTTTTGTTTTTATTTTTATTTTTATTCTTATGACATTGTATTTCTACAGCTCTGAGATGGCTTACAATGTAACCTTTATGGTATCTGAGCACTTTTAGATTCTTCAAAACAGAATTTTCAGGATTTCATCAAGGATATACACAAGTGGTCAAACACACACACTCGACATAATTTTATGATAAATTAAATAAAACAAAAAATGAAATTTAAAATTAAATTACAAGTATGAGCTAGATATTTCTATTCAAAACAACCAATTGCATACTGCTTGTTGATCAGTCTTATGATCACTTATCAATTAGTATTATGTGAACTTCACCTCATGCATATCATTTAGCAAGTACTGCTCAAGATATATAATAATAAATAATTATAATTATATCAGTAGGCTGGGTCAGTTTTAATCTGTGAGTATTTATCTAATGAATTCCGCTTATCCTTGATTGAATACCGCTGACTTTAAAATATTGATATTCTAGTGACACTCTCTCTCTCTGTGTTACCTTTTTCATGAAAATATATTTATCATTGAAAAATTAATATTCATGTTGATTATTAAAGAATTACAAATAT
>KZ808253.1:50085-71533 GCA_000696205.2 Oncopeltus fasciatus
TACTATATATCTATATAATTATATAGTAGTTTCTTATATTTTTATATATGTTATTAATAACATTTTTCTTCAGACTTTTTAAAATTTTTACTAGCAAGGTTAGTTTGATTTACCAGCTCTATTATAAAAAGCTCTGGCTATAACATTTAAAAAAAAAATCTGTTAAAATTATTTAATTAACAAATAAATCAAAGACTAAAATACCATAAATTCATTTCAAACAAAATAGTCAATTTATAAATACTTTTTTTTAAATTTGTTATACTGTAAAAATAAAAAAATAAATTGGAAGCATTAATTTAAAATTGTTTGACCTAGCCTAGTTTTATAAAGAAATCACATACCTAATCATATGTGTGCAAACACAGAGGGCATTGTGTTTAGTTGTTTTGGCTCAGGAGACAATATGTGTGATTATATTGATACCTAGATATATTTCAGCCAATTATATATTATATTATATATTATACTAAGGGGCATAGTAGTATCTGGTTGTTAAGGTACTGGACTCCTGAGCCAAAAGTCCAAGGTTCAATACTCAAATTACAAATATGTTTTTTTTTTTTGTTCGTAAATGACCCAGAGGATTCCTGGAGTGCTCAGAGGGAACACCCAGCTCTCATTTGGAAACATTCTTCAATGAATGCCGTGGGTTGAGAATTAATATATCTTTAAAATGTATTTCTCACCCATGGGCTAAAGTGGCCTGTTTTTTTAATCCACTTTATTATCTTTATAATCTACTTTTTATAAAAGTATTTTCTTTTTATTAAATGACCAATAACAAAATTAACTTCTTTAGAAATTTTCATCCCCCCCCCCAAAAAAAAAAATTTAATTTGGAAAAATGATTTCTGCTTGACCTTTCAACTTAAGTTAAAACTGAATTATTGACTTTAAAATTAATAAGAATATAAACCTATTAAGTAATTAATAAAACTTCAGAAATTTGTAACAAAACTTTTTACAAAACATATACAAATAAATATCTAATCATCATTATTCCAGTAAATATCTTTATTTCTTCTTTTAAACTTCTTAATGTTAATGGTAGGAGTTGTCTGGTTATTTTCTTCACTCTTTCGTTTTGGGGATTCATCTAAAAGAAAAATATTACATAATGAGATTTCATAAACTAACTATTAAAAGCAAATTAAACATGTTCTATATATAAGCAGATTTCATCTTTCATAGTATTATTATGCATTATTCAATTAAGTTCTATACTTTAAAAACTGCCAAAATCTGGGAATACGATAGATAAACTAAATTTATGAGTAATTCATGTTTCTAACACATTAATTATAATTGCTCAGATTTTTATAATTTAGATGTCTTATTTGAAGTTTGCTTCAGGGAACCTACTAAAATAGACAAAAATTTTTAAAGAGATGTAGTTTAAAAATATTAAATTTATATTCTAAAAAATTCAGTTTATTATCCTTTAAATGAGTTAAATTAAGCATATATCAAAATAACATTATTTTGAAGAATTTTTTCAAGTGCCCGAAAATTCCCAGAATAATACTTTCAAATATTTTTTAATCTTAATCAATGAATATTAAATTAAAATCCCATAGTCCTCACTAAAAACTGTAATTTCAAGACAAAATATATCTTTTCTTTTATAATGAATGCTTAGTACAAAATTATAATTACAAGGAAATTTATTAATATTAACAAGTAACAAGATCTAATAAAAAATGGTGGACTCTTATCTGTTAAGAATATTCTTTAAAAAAGTTTCACATTTTAATAGTAGTGTTTGTACACTTCATTTTTGGTTTAGGAAAAATACATACTCTGGAGGGTACGGAGGGATATAAAAGTTAGATAATACAACCAATTTTATAAATTATATCAAGGGCATATACAATATTTGTAAATTGAATGTATTAAAGCATCACTAGTAAAATAAAAATCATAATAAAAACAAAACAGATTTCTTAAACCTCAAACATGCTTGTAAATGCCCATTTCCTAATAAACTACACTAAAGGATAGGACTCCAATTTTCTACGGTTGCCAATTGGTTCTAAGGTGGCAAAAATTTGTAATTTATTTATTATGGAACTAGTTTATCTAGCCCAATTTTTATTTGGAGTGAAGTTATGGCAGCAATAAATGTCAGTTGATTTACAAAATCAGTAACTCTGGCAGATGATTATAGAATTGCTGGCTAGTATAAAAACATGCATTTGACAGTTCAAGCATGTACAGTACGAAGTGTAAGATATACTTGACTACAAGAGGGTAGTAATTTCCAGCTGTTTGGGTATTCTACCTTCAGATAGCCTTTAGTTATATATTATTAGAAACACTACTGTGCTTTAAGTTATACATAATGAAAGTTATACATAATCTTAGCTTAGATAGGCGTTTCCCCCACTATTTGGGTATACATTTGAAGGAAAAAGTTCTTAGTTAAGAGTTTTATGAGGAAAGGTTAGTCAGAGATTTGGTCTTAAAATCTGTAAGTAAAAAATTAAGTTGCCAAAGCCGAATCAATCACTAAACTCTCCTCGTATTTAGGTATACATTTTACTTTTGGTTGATTAGGATTGTAAATTGGCCACCTGTCTGATAAGCACCAGGGAAAAAAAAAAAAAAAAANTTTAAAAAAAAAAAAATAAAATAATAAAAAAAAAAGTTTTTTTTTTCACATTCAAGAAGCTGAAAAATCCGGAAAGCTAGATGCAAGATCACATATAAATACATTAAAATATAAAACTGTTCAGCGGCTTTTATTGAAGAGGCATATAAGCAATTAAAACAATGATACAAGCAGCATTTTTCACTTTAACAAAATAGTGTATTAATTTTAACCTTATAAGTCACCCATTAATTATAAGTTTTTTTCTGGTATTTCCAGAAAAGAAGAGTAAGCATAATAGAAAAGACTTGCTTACGTAATCTCAACCCTACAACTATTAGTCATCTGCTATTTTAATCACAGATTAAAAAAAAAAAAAAAAAAATCGCACAAGAGCTGCTTTTCCAAGTTTCATTAAAGATGGATATAAATAAGAGTCAACAAGGAAATGAATTTGCAAGCCAGGGAGTACAATGAGCATAGAAGGTACGACCACTAAAGTTTACTCTAGACTGACTGGGAAGAGGAAACCCCCCATTGTTACATATGCTAATTTCTTCTTAATAATAGTTTTTAATTAAAATGCTATAAAATAACATTATACATATATAACATTCTTTAAACTTTTTAGTACCCTAAACAACAACAAAAATATTACAATTATAAATTTTGGTCCCAATATTGATTCCCGCTTAACTCATCCCATTTAAACCAAAATTAATTATTAATTTAATCTAAAATTAATTACTTCAAGGGTTTGGAATTGAAAGTTTAAATAATGAATAATTTTTAGTGCAAGGGAACAGAATAAAAAATCATCTAAGGGAAAAGATAAAAATTATCTAAATTTACGTGGGATTAAAGACCACAAATTAAATAATATTTATAAATTTAAATAATGAAGATGGTTTATATTCTTTAAGAATAAGAAAATAAAGAGGGCCCACCCAACACTCAATATTTTTCTTAATATGATTTTTTTTTTTTTGTTGTTATGGAATTACATTTTACACCTATTCAGTACAATAAAAACATTTTACAATGCTAATAATCAAGAAGATATTATGATTTTAATATATACACACACATGCATGCACACACACACACACACATGTATATATATATGATGTATGAGTTATCAACCAGGTTTTCAGATAAAGTTGGTCATTGAGGATTTTGGTCAAACAATTTTGTACAATAACAGTCTAGGACAATATTTCGATATATTTCCTCTTTATCAGGGCAAGACTATAATAAGTTAGTACTTAGAGCTAAGACTTGTACAACTTCACATCAATATAGATAAACCAAGTATATTGATGAGTAGTTGTCTAACTTATTAGTCTTGCCCTGAGGAAGAAAATTGGCTTAGACTAAATTATTGTACAAAATTATTAGTGAAAAAAATAAAAATATGGTTAATACATAATAAACATTACATACCTAAAATAAACAAGCCATCAACTTCCTTTGGTTCTTCTTCAACTTCTTTTGGTTCTTCTTCAACTTCTTTTGGTTCTTCTTCAACTACTTTTTCTTTTATTAAGTTAGAGTCATATTTTGAATCATTTTCCCCAGAAAATGAATTGGTGAAATGACTGAACTTAGGAGGAGGTAAAAGCATAAACATTCTTCCCTGAGAAATAGGACTCACACTGGAATCATCTTTATCAGCTTCATTGGATCTGGGGAAAAAATAATTATGAAAAAAAATATTCTCATGAAATTGTTTTACTTAGGTTTTTAAGGATTTTTGATCTAAATTATAATGATTTATCATGTGATCCGACTTGGAAATTTGTTAACTGGTTTTTCTGGGAAGATTACCTTGACTGCAGGACTACATAATTGCATTTAATTAATGAAGGAAACAAAAGGGAAAAGAACACACACACACACACATATATATATTAATNATAGACTTTTTTGTCTGCAAAAACCTAAATTCACTCCAATCCTTTACAACCACAATCAATGACCTTTCTTCTGACCACAGTCCCGTAATCCTCACCCTGTCACTACAACCATCCCAAAACTGACGCATTCGTCACTGGAGAATGGAAGTTGATTGGGATAGGTTCAAATTCCTCCTTAAAGATGCTTTAGACCTCAGGGTTTCCTTAAAATCCCCGCAAGATCTTGACGTTGCTGTACAATCCTTCACCTCTGCTATTCAACAGTCATGCTGGAAAATATCCAAACCTACTTTCAAATAACATCTAAATCCCAATCCTTCAATCACTGTATCTCTTTCCATCCATATACGGACTCTTATACTGTCCAAAAGACGAGTCAGAACCACATGGCAGAGAACACGACACTCATCCGACCACCAAGTATATAATAAATTGAGCCGTTTAGTGAATTCAGATATTTTCACAATAATGAATTTAACAGATATCTATCATCACTCACAACGGAAGACAAATCCCTCTGAACTGCCACCAGAAAAATCCTCAAATACCACTCCCCACCTCTCCTCTCTGCCGGTTTGATGGCACCTGGGCAGTGCCTTGTGCAAACTACTGGGGTACTTTAAAATCCATCCTCTTAAGCACCCTTTACCTTATCCTTCGCTCCTACCTAACCGAATTTTATATTAATTTATATTGTATATTATTATTTTATTTGCACATATTTATTATATCTTTGAGATCACATTGCAAGATGCACACTGTGCAGGATGTAATTCATAAATAAAGTATTTAAAAAAATAATTGTCTTCAGTTATTCATTTACTTTTAAATTTTATAATCCAAGATCAATATTACTAGATTAAGTTGAATCTTATTATTATCAATTTCATGATATAAAATTTTTTAAATACTGAAAAGCATAAATTATTACAGTAAATATAGAGCACAAAGTGCAAAATAGCAAATTAAACAATTCATGCGCTATATGAAATTAATAAGATCTTATGAGGCTGAGGAAAAAGAGAACAATAAAATGTACTTACATGAATGAATTCTCATTTCCTGAGTCATCAATAAAAGAAACATCAGAATATGATAGGTCATTAGGTTCAGAAGGAGGACCAGTACTTGGTGTAGAATGAGTAGATGATTCAAAAAGAGTCATAGGGTCATCGACACCTGAGAAATGTAAAAGTAAAGTAATTGAGTTAATTCTTTGGATAAGCAATACTGCTTCATTAATAAACAAATAAAAACTGAGGGGTCCAAACATTTATTTTCAGCACTTTTAGGTTGATTATAATAAAATATTACAAACTTAAAAAGGAAAATCTATTTTTAAAAAATGAGACATTCGGATGCAAAACATATTTGATTTATCGGCTGTTCAGTTATTGAATGATGAGCTAAAATATTTAACAAATACAAGTCACAGCCCACTCTTCCACTAGCATCGCTAAAAAAAGCCTAGAAATGAAAGCCAGACACGAAAAGTTGATAAATTAAGACTTAAAAAAAAAAAGTTTTGGAAAATATATTTCAGAAAATAAAATAAAAAAAAGTCCCTGCTACAAACTATAATCTCACCAAACCCATAAGACTAATTATAATAATTTAAAAAAAAAAATCAATATTATTGATCACTAAGAATTATTAAATATGGTAGAATTAGAACTCAGGATGAATTTATTTCATTCAATACAGAAATATATGGGGGATACAATACTGATGGATAAGATACTGGGTTCATCTTACTCTAAGAGATACCTTTTGGGTTAAATAAGAAAGAACAGAAAAAGGATAGAGTTTATGAATTTGACTTCTGATAGGGTCATCTTTTTCTTTAAAAATAAAAAAATTTATTGTTATAATTTGAATAATAATATAANTTTTTGTTATAAATTTTTATATTTGAAATAACAATAAGAAGAAGATACAAAATGTAAGTGATAAAATAAATAGTTCTGATAAATAATAGTAATATTTTCTAACAGAAAAACAAACTAAAAATGCTAAAAGACATAATCTGATCAGTGAAATAACAGTTAATTACCTAATTTTTCACAAAATTTGCGAGTTTGATGATTAACAGAGATTCCTTTCTTTGGTGTTGTATGTCCTGAGTCTTTAGGACATTCTGAAAAGTTGTCAGGAATGACTAGATCTTCACATATTTTGGTTAAAATAAATTCTCTTTCCTCGTTAGTTGGAGTAAAATTCCACCTATATTAATTGAATTGTAGTTGGAATAAATAAAGTGGTATAATATTTAAGAATAATGAAATAATAAAATTTAAAAAGGAAAAAATCTCAATTAAGTAGACAACACAGTTTGACACAATTTCTGAAATTAGAAAACAAAATATTATGGTGGTGATAGAATTCCTAAAAAGGAAATAAAAATAACTTCCATAGATATTTCTACTTTTTAAAAGAAATAAATGTGATATATATGATTTTATGCAATATTTAAGCAATGTGATGTATGTTCCAAATCATGATACAAAGAAAGAAAATTAATTTTTCTATGTAACTTTTTTAAATATGTTTTTAATAACAATATTAATTTAACAAAAAATAAGATAGAAGAGAAAGTGAAAGTGAATTAATCAAATTCATCAAGTATAAGTGTAACAGAATGGTAAAAACAATCTCAGAGAATTCTCAAATTTGGCACAACTAATCCAACATTGAAAACTCAAAAATTAATAATCTATTAATAATAATAATCTAACCTTTCATCACAACCAGCAACAGGAAGTGGGTTTATATGATGTTTCACACTAGTTAGATGATTGGTGTAATGCAATATTGCTAGCCATTCAAGGTCATATTTCAATTTTAGAGGTTCCTTTTTATCACAAGGGATATCAATAACCTACACAAACAGGAAATATACATTAATATAGAACATGAAAATTTAAAAATAAGTCCAATATATATTAAATGACTTCAAGGGAAATGATAAGTTCAATCAAGTAAATAAAAATAATTTATTTTCTATAAACATTGTATTTGTTGAGGTATTTAATCCCACATTAATTTAAAAAAAATAAATGCAAGAAAATATAATAAAAAATCTAACTGTCTCAGCCAGGATTCGAACTTGGATCTCCAGCTATCCGGAGGCTAACACGCCAGCCCGGATAGAAGGAGATCCAGGTTCGAGTCTTGGCTGAGACAGTTAGATTTTTTATTTTATTCCCTTGCATTTATTGTTTAAAATAACTTATTGTTTATACATTTCTCCAATTCAAAAGTCTTAAAAACATAATAATACTCAGTTATTTTTAAACAACATAACATAATGAAAGTAGTTGAATTTTATTCCTTTTTTTAATAATCATTTTTTAATAAGTTTCTTTTAACAATGGGAGAGAAAATAGACCAACTTAGCATTTTATTTAGTCTATATTAGCTAAGAAGCTTTTGGGACTGACAATCTCATCAACAGAGATTGTACTGCTTAGAGGGACCTATGCCAGCAGTACACCTAAGAACAGGGTATAAGCTCTGGTGAGGAAATAGTTGATCCCATAAGCTGCTTAGTGAATATTAAGAAAATGAAGAGTGGTGTTGGTTTGTTTTCTCCTCCATTGCTGAATTTTTAAATTTTTAATTAAAAAACATTCAAAAATATCAAAAGAAGAAAATGGGTTAGTAGAAAAAAAAAAAAAAACTTTTTAGTTTATCCATTGTCATTTCAAAAACAATATTCCTTAGATCAATGCATCATCTACTTGCTTATGTGTTAAAAAGTAAGTAAAATGCTGAACAGATTAATTCAGAATAATATATGTATGAAATCCCAAGTCAAGTTTCAATAAAAATAAATCTATTAGAGGGACTGATTGATATGAATAACTGAATAAATTTAGAGAATTACAGGAGTGAAAAATAGGCAATTTGAAGTCTAAGCTCCTATGATGCAGGAGGAAGCCTTGCACTGATTTATGCTATGAGACAATCGAAATTACTTGCAGGCATGACTGACACATACATTGTGAGGCTATTAAATAACGAGACTACAGCTGTAAAATATTTTATTTTAAATTTATACACATTAAGATTTAATCACCTTCAATATACACCCCTCCTCTATCATTGAAGTGCACCATGCAAATTTTTCATTGTTCGAAACAGTGCTTGAAATCTTTGTCTGAGAGCTCCTGCATGACGCGAACCGCTTTTTCTTTCACAGCTTCAACGGATTGAAATCATGTTCCTTTTAATGCAGATTTGACCTTGGGAAACAGATAAAAGTCGCATAGTCTGCAACCGGGACGCTATACTTGGCTAGAAACATCTTGACAGACAATGGATTGTGAGCCGGCCCATTGTCTTGTTCTTCCACAATTCGAGTTGTTTTTTCCTTATTCTTTCGCGGAGTTAAGAGCACCTCACGTTAGTAATGTTGATTAATAGTTTGACCTTCAGGAACCCAGTGAAAGTACACAATCCCATTAATGTATATAAAAAAAAAACGAACATCATCGCTTTGAATTTTGATTTGATCATTCAAGCTCATGCTTTTTTTTTTTTTTTTTTTTTTAAATCATCAAGCTTTTTTTTAGCTCTCGGTGAGGTTGGAACCTTCAAATGCATGGATTGACCTTTTTTTTTATGGGACGTAAATGAAAAACCAAGATTCATTAAATGTTATGACTCTTTTCAAGAAGTTCTCGTCATTTGTAATGGCATCTGAAGTGTCAGTAAAAACTTTTTTATGAGTTTCTTTTTGTTTAATTGTGAGAATTTTAGGCACCACTTTTGTACACACTTTTTGCATGTTCAAATTGTTATGTAAAATTCGCCTCATGCATTCTTTGTCAATTCAAACAGTTTCAGCAATTTCACAAATTTTTAACCGACGGTGAGATCGATTCCAGGTGATAGACTTTTTTGATATTTTCATCCGTTGGACAATTTACATAGATGTCATTTAAGAGCATTGCCTAGATTAAATCAAGTGAATTGGACCTATTAAGTAGAAAATTTGCTTTTTTAACCTTTCTTTCAACTGCATAGGTTCATGGAGGGAGGGATCCCGAGTGTTTTATGATTAGTGAGACAGGAAATTCAGATAGTTTTAGAAATTCTTACTAAATACACACAGCCTTAAGCAATTTTTTTTATTAATTATCATTTTTTCATGATAAATTTTCTTTATTAGAATCAATTCTCTATTCAGCCCTGAAGAAGCCATCATAGGATGTGCGAAAGCTCGGCAACTATCAACAACTTGACACGGTCCAACCAGGAAGAAGAAACTGTACATAGAACCAATGTTGTTCATAAAATTCCTTCTTCCACTCCTAATTGCCATGGTTCTTACAATGGGCAAACTAAAAACCCTATTTCCTGAAGTTAACAATGCTGAGTGCATCTAAATTGAAACTTATTGTCACTTCCCTGACTCAGGTAGCATCTCCCGCGTTTCAGATTCCTTTTTGTGTCTGCAGTCTTCCTCTTCTGATTAATTTTCCTTCCAGTTGATTCTATTGCCCTTATTAGTTATACATCTTATCTAGAGATCACTCACACTCTGACAAGACATTCCACAACAAAAATATTAAACGTATGACAAATATCCTTCTCTCTAATGGTTTCCCTAAGCACATAATTTAAAAACTTGTTATCGAATCCTACATTTTCACTTCCCAAACCAAGCTCTTCCTTGTTCCACTCCTAATTGCCATTGTTCGTATATTGGGCAAAAACCAGATTTCCCGTAGAATTAACAATGCCAAAAATGGCACAAAGAAAAAACTAATAAAAACTGCCCTCACAAAACACATTTTTCATGAAAAACACACATTTGATTTCGAGAACATTACCATTCTTTCTACTGAACCCTATGAACACTAACGCCTTTTATCTGAAACTGTTCAGATTAACTTACAACACAATCCAGTTAATGACATAACTGACATAGAACAAATTTCTTCAACTTATTCAAAAATTTTCAACATTTCGGAAACCATTAGCCCTCCTTCAAAATAAACCTGTCAAACATTTTTCCTAGTTCCAAAAGTTACTTATCCGCAATAATACCCTACCTTTTTTTCTTTTTCTTTTTATTGCCCTATTTTAAAGCAGGCCGCTCTTCCTTTGTACTTACCGCCTTCCCCCCCCCACCCGGTGTCCTCAAAAAATTTTTTTTACAATTTTCAAAACCGTTTCTCTCAGTCATGAAAATGAGATCTTAGGGACACGACATACCCTCTTTGCTTTAATGATAGGTAGGAATGGTTAATTAATTTTTTAGTAGTTTGTTTTTTGCATTTTTTTATGTATTTTACTACATTCATATTTTTGACATTTAGTTATGGCAATTCTATATTATAATATTATAAATAGTATAATTTTTTATTTTTATTTGTGTTCTTATGACATTGTATTTTACCAGCCCTGAAGATGGCTTACAATGTAAGCCGAAACGTTGGCAGATAATTAAAAAAATGCACATTTTTTAAAAATTTGTATTTTTTTGGATCTACCTTGACTGAACCCCAACAAAAACACCTAATATTAATATCTAGTCAAAAAAACCCTCCATTTAAATAAATGCATCTTTTTTGTGATACTTTTATTAGGTTGCCATCCCATTCTAAACTTGCATGTCTCAGGAGAAGCTTTTATTTATTGATAAAAGCTTGCCCTGGCGGAATTTGAACCCACAGAGACAGGCTTATAAGACCTGAATAGATCCCATGGCGCTACCCTGGCGCCCCAATTTTTAATTTAATTTCAAAACAAAAATTACCTGCAAAAACTTCCGGAAAGGCAGACACTTATCCAAGGCTAAAAATCTGGTAAATGCTTCTCTATCATTTTCAGTCTAAAAGTAAACATATATACATATAATTAGAAATTAATGTTTAGATATCAAGTGAATAATTATTATATTTTTCAGTCAATAGAACCATGATATAGTAAGGAAGGAATAAATCCACTTTAAAAAAATAAAAATGTATTCATTGTTGAACATTTCCAGGATAAATGACTGAATTAAGAGAGCTCAGTCACACACACACACACACACACACACGCACACACACACACACGCACACACACACACACACGCACACACACACACACACACACAACACACACACACGCACACACACACGCACACGCACACGCACGCGCACACACACACACGCACACGCACGCGCACACACACACGCACGCGCACACACGCACACACACACACACACGCACATGCACACATGGAGGTTGGAAATCCAATTATAAAAATGATTACCTTATGAGGAACCAGTGCTGAAAACTTGCAATGGAGATGAGCAGCAAACCAATATCGAGGTTTTAGATGAAAAAGTAATTCTTCACAAGGCTCACTTCCAAGAGTATTTTCTGCTATTTCTTCTCTACAAAAATATTCATAGTGAATCTCTTAATACAAGATAATAATGATAATAAATTTCTGACAAGTAAAAAGTATAAATGAAATTTTTTTTCTCAATGAAAATTACCCTCAATAACAACTCATAGAATACACAGCATTAAATTACCATCACAAGCCACCAAAGGGAACAATAAAATATGTTTAAAATCCTATTAAAATCTTAATTATAGATGTTTCATTAAAGATGTATATATACAAATAAGAATAAGTGATAAAAATTAATTTTAAAATGACAGAAAATAATGAGTGTAAAAGTTATGTACAAAGCTTGTTCAAGACCGACCAGGAAAATTCACATAAAACTACATTAACATTGGAAAATTACATTTTACACCTATTATATTCTCTAAACTTTATTGTGACTCAAATTACAACAAAGACATTATGATTTTGGATATTTTGGGTTTTGGAGTTTTGTCAACCTAGCTGACATCATAGTCTGGGAAAGATTGCGGAATAGATCCTAATAGTATTAAGGTAAGTGTTCTGGAAGAATAGTGAAGGAGGACAGAAGTGAAGCTAATGACATGCTAATTAGTCTAAAAGAGATGCTCCTAACCTATAATTAATAAATGCAAAGGAATAGCAGGAGATCCAGGATCGAACCCTAGCTGGGACAGTTAGATTTTTTATTTTATTCCCTTGCATTAATTGATCTAAATTTATGTGGGATTAAAAACCACAAATAAAATTAATATTTATGAATGAAAATAAAAAGTAAATAACAAGAAGCGTTAAATAGCTCGATAATGTCAGCTCCTTCGAGCATATGACGATGTATTTGTCTTTCTCGTAGGTTAGATTCTCGACACTAGTGCTGGGAATATCTGGCTCTCCCAGTAGCGTAATAGGATATGGGCTTGCCCGGTTAGCAGGAGATCCAGGTTGGGACAGTTAGATTTTTTATTCTATTCCCTTGCATTAATTGATTTAAATTTACGTGGGATTAAAAACCACAAATAAAATTGATATTCCTAACTAATGTTGCCTCTAATAGTATAGTGAAAGTAGATCAATTTTAAATCCAAGAAGCCAGATGATGATGAATACTAAACATATTAGAATTTAAACATATTAAATATTTCATCAGTTTTGCTAATTATTATTAGCATTAATAATCTCATTACAAAAAATATTGCAAGTACATAATGCAATTATAACTAAATTTTTTATTGTTTGAAAGACAAAAGGATATCTACTACTGTGATAGAAATATTCTAAAGGAAAGCAGCCTACATATAACTCACTGATGTTTATCAAGCTAAGGCTTTGCATTATGACAAATGATATTAATTTATGCCGTTACAATTTTATCAAAATAAAAAGATATACGAAGATGGACAATGTCCGAAGTGCTCGCCAACAGAAGATGGAAACCAATGAAGACGGATAATAGAAGGTATGATAGTTTAAAGGTGCTCTAGAAAACTTACTCAACCATCCAGGGGGAAAATTGTAATTACACTTACTTGAAAAAATGTTTGTTCTGTAAAAGTTTCTGGACATTTCCATAGTTGTAAATACCCCGAGGCCAATCATGAGACAAGAAGATATCAATTGGGGAATGCATCTAAAAAAAAGTATGAGTAAATATATTTTTTGTTAAAATTACTGAGACAAGAACATTCATTAAAAAAGAAACACACATATTCTGTTATAGTAGAAATTTGGGTAGGAAGATGGTGATAAAAAAATTACCAAATATGGATGTTAATATAATAAAAAGAGAATCCTTTCTTCACTTGAAGTTTCTGTAATATTGTTAAAGTGTTAAAGTTCTAAATAATAATTTAGCCTTCCTTGGAAGAAAATGTATATATATATTCAAAAAATGATAATAATAGTTCGATCATAAATAAATACACACTGATTTCAAAGATTTAGGAAGCGATGCTTAAGCAGGCAAAATGGAGGCTGAGCGCAATTCGTGATTTGAAAAATAAGAGAATATATATATAAATAAATAAATAAGATATTTGCGGTTTAAGTCAAGTCATCAATAACTCTGCTGAAGGAGTGTGAAGGAAGAGAAGTGAATTCTATTCTTAACACCTAGTGCTTTAAGTCAAAAAGATACCACAAATAGATCTCCTTGGCTAAGCAGGCATCCACTGATTGAACTAGATTCTTTTATATATGTACACTCATTATAAACATTTTATTCTGTTATTTGATCTTCTGAAAATTGTTTTATAAGAACAAACAAATATTCTATTCAACACAATTCAAGTCTTTATAAATTGAACTGGGTAAAATAATTTTCAATGGAGGTTTTATAGGTTAAGTAATTTTGATTTTATAGNTTTTTTTTTGTACTTAGGATTGATTAACTTTCCCATATATATATATATATTCTAAGGAAAAAAAGCTGAACAGAATGGATTAAGCACATACCTGTTTTAACCTGAATACTTCAATGTTTCTAATGTGGTAGACACTTCGTTTTGTGTCTTTATTATATGGAGGCCTTTCAAAATGACCTCTGCTATAATCATATGGTTTGTAAATTCCAGAGAGACCAGCTATTCTTAATCCACCAAAATTAACAACACCAGCATAACCCAAGTAGTAAATATTAGGAGCAACCCAACCACCGTAAGGTAATTCCTGCAGATGATTAGATGCTTCATGATTTCCACCAATAAACAAAGTCAATACTGGAGCAATTTTTTCACCATTATAATACCTGGCAAAATATATAAAATTAATGGGTTTGCAATAAAATATATTCATAGTTTAGTTTAATAAAAAAAAAAGAAAAGAAATTGTTAAATAATTCATTCTTACTTGTAAAATGTACGCATTTGTCGAAACTTGTTAGGGACAGCCATACATTCTAAGTCATCTTCATTCCTAGTGGCTTGAAAATCTCCACAGCATATTAATAAATCCACTTTAATTTTATCAGTATTTTCTAAAACTTCAATAGATTCATAAATTTTTTCAAGTTCTCCATGTGCACAGCCTTCAATAACTATTTTCATTATTTAATATTTAGTTTTGTAGCAAATAGAAAAATTCAAAATTAATTTTATTTCTACTGCGTCGGATAATAAAAAATAAATCGCGAATAATCCTGAAGAAAAATATATAATTTACTTAGTAGTACACTAGAAGTAAAAGTAACCACAAGTTGACATTAGGGTTCTGTTTGAATACAACTTCAATGAGAAGGTTACTATTCGGTTACTTAACATAATTCAAGGCATTCTAAATATTAAAGTTTCATTACACTGCAATTATTATTTAATCAAAAAATTCTTCTGTATCTTTCATTTTATCTTACAACTGTTATATTTAAATGATCTAAATTACTTTTTGAATATTGTTTAAATAATTTCTACATATATAGGGCATCGGTCTTCATGTCTGGCAACATGTCTTCATAGAAGCTAGTAATGGCTTAAATTTTTGCAAGAGGCCATGGAACAAAGTATTCAGGTATTTGTTTTTGTTGTCTTATTTAGTTTTCACTAGTTTAGATGTTGGTGTATTTAGTCGGCATTCGATAATTATTTTAAAGAATTAAAATTAACTTCTTAAACTTGAAATCTCCCATTTATGCTTGGTATGACTTTTCTTTAACCAAAATGTCGGCAAGGTAAACTCACTGTGCGGCACACGTGGGATTTCATTTCTTTATGTATTTACTAATTTAAAATTGATATTATATTGTTACTTTTTTTTATTGTTTATCTATAAATTCAATTTGTCTGTAAACTTGAAATTTATTTTTGAACTAGTGAATTGTTGGTGTTCTCATTCTTTATTAAATCTCTATTTCAATGGAAAATTATGTTATTGAAGTAAGAATTGTATTCTTAATTAGTGAAATATTAAACTCATTGATATTTGATTTAAAACTAATATGCTTTTTACAACTGTTGCATAGTCATCCTACTTTTCTTCTTTCTAAGTGTACTGTTTATTGTATCTTTATTAATTTTTTTATTTCTTCCACAGCTACAATTTCTGGATTTAGATGAAGTAGATCTCAGTGAACAAGATTATGTGAAGTCGCTACTATATTCTGTTAGGTCCCCTCGGTTAAAATTACCTTGGGTTGTACCTGATGAAGTACCTCAACAATGGACCCAAGAACATTATGGTAATTACACAAAATCTATTGTTTTTATTTTTTTAAATTTGTACTTTCCTTGAACCCTGAGATTTGATGGAGTTCTTTTACAAGTGGTGCCTATAGGATAAAATAAGATAGAGGGAGTTTCATTATCTATAATTGACATAATTTTTTTTTGTGGTACTTCAATTGCTATTTTTTTTACTGTCAACTCCAAAGGAAAATACTGTTTAATATTATTATGTTGACAATGGCATACAAATTTATGCCCTTTTTTATTTTTTAACTTCAAAGTTTATTAATTAGAACAAATTAATTTTTTAAAGTTATTTTATTGCTAAATTTAGAATTTTTTTCATTAATGATAATAATAATTGCCTTAAGAATTTTATTTTTTTACCTTAACCTGATTCATCTATTAACAGGTTCGAGTCTTGGCTGAGACAGTTAGATTTTTTATTTTATTCCCTTGCATTAATTGTTTAAAATTTATGTGGGATAAAAAACCACAACCAAATAAATATTTATAAAAAAAAAAAGAAAAACCAGTTTAGTTCTGCACCCTCTGATTCTGATGTGACCATTAACCAACCTCCCTTGGAGATCCCGCCATTCATCATTTTCGTCCTGATGATAACTTACAAGTTAATTCTCAATGTTGGCAGTAATAAAATATATACCCAACAATTTTGGAGTATTTTATTTTTCTGATCTTGGCCAAAACCCAGAAAAATTTCTTCCGCATGATACTCGAAGGTCATCCAACCTCCAGCTAATTAAAAATGTTAATGATAGTAATTTTTGTTGTCTATAGGTAAAATCAGTAAATATTGAAATTTTTTTTTTTTTTTTTATAAATTTTCATGGGAACAACTTCAATAAGTACTTTTCTTTGTAATTTCCTAAAATTAATTAAATAAATTGAATAATTTATTTTATGATTATTTAAATTGAGTATTCTTCTTATTGTGTCATTAAGACCTACATATTTTATATATTGCATCTTTACTAAACTATTCTGAAACGTTCACTATTTATATTAGGCAAAAATAAATATATTGAAGGATTGATGTAAATGTTAATCTTTACTAAATATCTTTATTGAAGGGTCTAATGCACATACACACACATACATATGTATTTATTTAAAATTGTCTTATGTTATAATTGTATTAAAAGTATCAATTGATCTATTCTTTAATTTGTGGTTATTAAAATTGTAACTGTATTTAGGATGTACAATGTCTTGCTATTTATAAAAAATGTATTAAAAAAAACTTCTACCTGAAAAAAGTCTGCACTTCATTCAATTTTTTTCGCTTATAAAATACTCATTTTGTCAATGAACAGACCTGTGTAGGGTTTATTACTCTTTAACTATATATTATGCCCACTGTGTTAGAAATTTTTTTTTACTAGCCATTCGTATTTCAGGTTATCAATTCCCCACTGCTATATGCCTGGTTTGTTTAGTATCAAACCTCTTTCCTACTGCATTTTAAAAGGATATAAGCTTTGTTTAAAAACAACTAATTGTAGCTTCTAGTTAAATCAAAAGACTATTTTTACCTGTTCTTACAGATTTGTTTCTGGTAATTCCCTACTCCTACACTGAAAATAAATAATAAATAAATAAATAATCCCTACTCTTCCACCTTTTCAAATCACCCGTAAAACAGTATTAAAATAATCTAAGACTCACCTGAAGTTGATCAGCACCCTGCTTGTGTACATAAATAAATACAAAAAACTTATAAATTTTTTTAAAATTTCAAATTAACGTTATGGCCCATCAAAATGTTAGACACACTCCCTGGTAAAAATAAATAAAACTCATTTTAATACTTAGTGGCCTTTCCACCACTGTTTATTAATTCAAAAATTCGGTTTGGTAATGCACCATACAATTTTTTGATAGTTTCTTGAAGTATTTGTTCCTATGAAGACAGAATTGCAGATTTCAACTCTTTGATTGTTCCAAACTGTCTTGATTCGGAGTACACGCTTATTGAAAGAATTCCCCAAACATTTTCGATAATGTTTAGGTCTGGGGAGACTGCAGGCCAGTCTAATTTGACAATTTTGTTGCTGGTAAACCAGCCTTTCATTATTTTCGCTGAATGAATTGGAGCGTTGTCTTGCTGGAAAACTGGGGTGTGCCCTCAGACATGTCATTAAATGTTAACTTTTGCTCCTCTAACAAATTTTTATATTCAGTTGAGTTAATTCTTGATGAAAGAAATATCAAATTTCCTTTCTTTTTGTAACCAATTGATGCACAAACCATAACTTTGCCTCCTCCCATCTGACGCTGTGGTACAATTTTTTCTTCCTTTCTTAAGTCATGAAAATAATAGGAATATCCATCTGGCCCATCCAGATTGAATTTTTTTTCATCACTAAAAATAACTTTTTTCCACTTCTCAGTCCATGACATTACATTTCGAGCAAAGGCCATCCGGGCTAATTTGGGACGGGTAGTCAAAACTGGTCTTCTTTTTAATTTTGTTCCAACTATTGTTTTTGACTTTTTTAATAATCTTTGAACATTTCTTAGTTTTGTTTGAACTCCAGCTTCCTCAGCAATTGCTCTTGCCGTTTTGCAAGAGTTGGATGCGATTCGAAGGATATTCTGTTTTTCCCTTAATGTCAAAACAGGGGGCCTCCCAGAAGACGGTGGGTTCCATATGTCTCCCCGTGCCAAATAAATTTTGCGACCGATAAAAACTCTGCTTGATTCGGCGGGCTATTTCCCTACAACTCATACCGTCCTTGTGGAGTGAAGAAATCAAATGGTGCTCTTCTTTGGAGAAACACTTATTTTTTCCCATAACTCATGTTTTATTTTAGGTCTATTTGCAAACAAATTTAACACTACACTGAAGTAGAAAAGGTTCTTAACGATTTCAACTGTAGAGGATTAAGAAAATAGTATAAAACAACAAGTGTGTCTATCATTTTGACGCACGTAAAATGTCAATATTCACTGATATTGGATTTTAATAATTCTCAAGGTCTGAGAACATTGCCCCCATTTCAATATCATAATTTATACCTTAAACTGCACTTAAAAATTTTTTTTCACTCAAAAATAAAGAAAGCATGGAAAGTTTTATTAATTTCAATGGGCATGTCTAACATTTTGACACTGAGTGTATTTGAAAGTATTTAAATGGTATATGACTAATTTCTTTAAGAAAAATTTAAAACTGTGGCCTTTGAACATTGACTCATTCACATACATCATATATATATATGTAGATGATGTATATTTATATACATATATATGATGTATATAGATCATATATATGTATGTGATGTATATTTATATACATATATATGTATATAAATTATACTTACTATTATTTTTGGTACCAAATAGGTAGGATCAGAGGAAATATTTTTAAAAAATGATTAAAAATCTATCATGAGAATAACCTTAATATCTTTATTCTTTGGAATTAGCTAAAATGTACTAAAAAGTTATAAATAAGGTGGTTCTAATAATTTTTGAATCTGTCAAAATTAAAATTTGTAGTTAATTATAGAAATTTAAGTATTTAAATCTGCCTTTATGTAGGTTTTATTGTACTGAATTCTATTTATAAACTGTGCTATTACTTTAGAATATGATTGTAGAGAAATGATAAGAATTAATGAGATTTTGAGTTCGTTAAAATAAAGAATGGTTCCATACCATTTCTTATTTATAAGTATTACTATTTGCTGAAGGCAGTTTAACCCTATACATTAAAAATATATCAATGGGCTCGTTTATGGTGATGTTCAGACACCAATTCACAAACTGCCTTTATTGGACAGTACAGTTATGATCTGACATAACATGATAAAATCAGATATGACATATTGTAATAAAAATAGACAATGCAATTTGATCAATGAGAAAAAAAATTATATTAGGTTTTTAGACAAAATTGATACATAAAGCTTTACGTCTTTTCCCTCCATGTGTATACATATGTTAAATGGAAGGTTGAATATTTGGTTAAGATAAGTTATTTTATTTATTAATGAATTGTTACTACTATTACATTATTTATTACATACAAGTTTTATTTATCATCGCAAATACCTGTGGATTATTTTAGAATATTTTTGTAGATTAAAATTATCTCTTGTTTGGTAGGATCAGTTGGCTCTCCAACTCCCGCCTGCTACCAGGTGACCTATAATCAAGGTACATTGTAAAACATTTATTATCCCCCAATTTAACTTAGTTTTATTTTATTTTTTTATTTAGCCTTGTAAAATTAATGAGTTGACTTCTTGAGTTCTCTCTTTTGATTAAAAGTACTAACTATAAGTTTTGCATTATTTTTTGCTAATAAGCAAGCAAAATTAATTGTAAATTTGGTACTTTATTTTTAGATAACCACAACTTTACAAATATATCCTTTTTTAAAACTTTTTAAGGTATGTTTTTTAAAAAATTTTTTTTATAGAATGCAGTTGTAATGCCCTGTCATACAGACACTCGTGATCATAAGGAATTATTATATTCTTTATGTATAATTCAATTCTTCCCCCCACACCCTAATATTCTGTTTCCTTTTAGCAATATTTGAAATTTTTTAAAAGCTCAACTAGTTTTAAGTGTAGAAGTCTAATCTAATATCTATGTTATTTGAAATCTCCAAAGCTTATTGAAGGTTTTCCAGTTTTGGATATCTCACAATACTGCTTCGTAGTCCTGAAACGAGATGACCCGTCACAGTTCAAAAAAAAATATTGAAATAATGAAAAAAAAAAAAAAATTGAAAGTAACCACTGGCACTGACTTTAAGATATATAAATTACTCACTATATTACCTTAGAAGAAAATAAGCCAAGTTTTAAGGATCCGGGGCAGTTAAAGGCTCATAAATCCTTTTTATCTACTCCCACTAATTCTTTCCTTAGTTGCCTCCTTGTTAATTACTCATGGATCAGACTCACAGCAACTATTGTTATTATTAATTGAGTATTGTGTCAATCCATCAACTTTGATAAGGTCAATTTTTTTAGAGGTCCAAAATTGTCAAAAGAAATTTTACTAACACACACACACACACACACACACACACACACACACCCACTTGATTTACTACAATAGAAATATTGAAATTTGAAGTTTAGATTGAAAGAAAGATTGATGATTGAAAGTATATAAAAGTATCTAATGATAGTGGCAGGGACTGCCTTGCAAGCAAACCAATTAAAGTATAGAAGGTTAGAAATGGTATGTACTGAGAGAAAAGTGGGAGGGGGCTGATATCAAATAAAAGATTGAAATTAACGTAGTTTAAGATATATGTTGAAAACCCTGGTGGTTCCATGATTTTAAATATATTTAGAGATTTTATATTTTCTTCAAAATTTAAACTATGGTTATTGGTACTATGGATATGGAGAAACACTTATTTTTTCCC
>KZ808253.1:78757-100989 GCA_000696205.2 Oncopeltus fasciatus
TATATTTTTTTTAATTTATATATATATCAAGACTTGTCACGGGTAATAACTCTTACTTATATTGCTAATATTTCTCTCGACACTACTCTCCTTAGGTTCACTCTACAAATTCATTCATTCTCATACAAATTCATCCATTCTCTCAATTCCATATGAAATTAGGTAAAACCCCTACTGAAATTTATCGTTTATTAAAAGAAGTTTGTGGGAATGAATGCTTATGTGTACGAGTTTCTGAGCGTTCAAGCGTTTCCAATATGGCTGAGAAGATGTTTGAGATTATGACTGCCCGGGTCGCCCTTCCACATCCAAAATGGATGAAAAAATCAAAAAGGGTCACCTGGTTCGATCTGACCATCGGTTAACATTTCGTGAGATTGCTGAAACTGTTGGCATTGACAAAGAATGCATAAGGCTAATTTTACATAACAATTTTAACATGCAAAAAGTGGTGCCTAAAAGTCTTATGACCCGAACTCCTTAGAAAGTTATAAATGTGACGAATCTTGGTTTTCACTTAGGATATCAAAACTAAACATCTATTCATGCACTGAAAAGGTCCAACCTCGCCGAAAGCTAAAAAGCTCGAATGAGCAAATCTAAATTTAAATGATAACAGTTTTTTTTGACATTCATGGGATTGTGTACCTTCACTGGGTTCCTGAAGGTCTAACTATTAATCAACATTACTACCGTGCGGTGCTTATTCAATTTGGTGAAAGAGTTGAGAAAAACGACCCGAATTGCAGAAGATCAATGCATCTAGACAACAAGCCAGCTCTCAATGCATTGTCTGTCGAAGTGTTTCTAGCCATGTACACTATCCCACTTTTAGACCATCCACCTTATTCGCCTGACCTGGCACCATGTGACTTTAATCTGTCCCCCAAGATCAAATTTGCATTACAAGGAATAAGATTTTAGGCCGTTGAAGATGGGAAAGAAAAAGAGGTACACATTATGTAGAAGCTCACAGAACAAGACTTCAAGCACAGTTTTGAACCATGAAAAATTCTTATGGAGCGCTGTAAGGATAGAGGAGGGGTGTATATTGAAGGTTACAAAAACTAAATATGTGTAAATTTAAAATAAAATACTTTATGGCAATAGTCTTGTTACTTAATAGCCACACCTTGTTTCTAGTTAAAACAGTAGCAAAACTGACAGGAACCATGAATAAGATATAATAAGGGTCAAAGTAGGAAACATTTTCTAACTGAATTGTATTGTGTGCAACGTATAAAACTCTTGTTTTATGACTTTAAAACTTAGCAAATTTTTGTTTCTTAATTAATATGATTTTTTGATTTAAACTGTTTAATTTGCTTCTGGTATAGGAAAAAATAGTTGTACTGCTTATTTAATAGATTCTTTAATATTTTATCAGTATAAGTTTCCTCTTATAATACTGTAGTTTTTTGCTTTGCAGATGGAGAACCAGAAATTTCAGGACTTGATGCCAGCATTCCTCCACCTAATGAGGTGTACCAAGTTCCTGTTCACGTTCAGACAACAATGCCCCAAATATACCAAGTTGTTCCTCCAATTCATAATTTACCTCCATTCACAAATATTCCTCCTCCACCTCATAATATGGGCTATTATATATATCCGGAAGAAAGGACTCGAAGACCAAGGTCCAAACCCAGTCCAAAGAGGACAGATAGAAGAGATACCACAACTTACCCTTCAGCGGCTTCTACATCACTACAGTATTCTGCAGCACCTTATCCATTACATATGACAATGTCTCCAAACCCTTATTCGTACCCCCATGCTCCTCATTTGCCATCCGCTCAACATGCTACTGGCCCTCCCCTTTATATAGCAACTCCTCCACCTCCACTCCAAATGTACCCAGCACCTATTTACCCTACCTACCCTGCACCAGTTTATTCACCCCATGTTCCTCATGATGAATATGAAAAAGAAATTTTGTCTCCTGCTGAAGAAAAAGTACCAGAACCAGAAGAACCTGAAAAACCAGTTGAGAAACCACCCTCAGTACCTATCAATGCAATTAAGACCACAGCACCTCCCACTGTGCCAGTTAAAAAACAGCAACTACGCCCATCAGAGGCATCTTCTGTTCCCTCAGCTCCCGTGGCAGTTGTTACTCAAACAATTCCAAATTTACCTCCAACACAGTTACCTCCAGTCGCTCCTCAGACTTGTGCACCTCCCCCTCCTGTTGTAGTTTTAGATGAAAAAATTCCTGAATCTGCTAAAACTTGGGCTGAACTCTTCAAGCCCTCAGAGGCACCTGTACCGCCAAGAACTGGGACTGAAAGAAAGCCTCCTATTACAGCAGTACAAGTAAACAAACCTCGACCTGATGCTAAACCACCTCAGCCACTTTCAATTACTAGGCCTTCTAATTCTGATGAAGATCCTCTTCTTAGGAACCTTGGAGGTTAGTATTATTAAGTGAATATAATAATGCCCAGTTATCTATTTTTATCTCTATTCTCTCATGTGCAATAAAAAGGAAGTGTGTAAAGTCCTTAGATAATTTGGGCCTTAATGGGCTCTGTTGTTAATTTAATTAACTTTTGGACAGTTATTTATTTTGCTGATGTTTTGGTTTACAGACATTACATTACATACATTAATTTTTTTAACTGTTTTTGCTAACATTCAGAAAAAGAAGGTGCTTTTCTTATTTAAAAGAAATCTAAGCACACGGAATAGTCACTAATATTTTTTTCCTCATAAATTGTTTAGAAAAAAAAAAAATTATTACTTTTGATCTTTCAAATTCCATAAATTTTAATAATAAATATTCAAATTTTCATTATTTTTTTATAAATCTTCTACTTGTTTTTAGTCTACAATGAGGTTCTGCCATTATGTTAATCTTAATAGAAAAACTTGAAATTTTCATTGCTTTTATGTTTGGTCATCATTAAATTACTATGAAAGTAGATTGTCATCTGTCAAGATTCTACTTTTTCCACTGAGCCAACCAATGCTTTCTCTATTAAAATGTGAGAAATTATAAATAGATCTCTGTTTCCTTCCTTCTTAATGGTAAATTTATTAGTTTGGGAAGTTGTTTATCGGTTCCTCTTTAAGAAATTGAAGCTTGGCTTTTTCTCCGGGATTTTTCTGTTGCCCCTGAGTCATACATAAATTAAGAAACAGGACTGGTTATTGGTAGTTATTGCAAACTTAAAAACAAGAAACAATTTAATTTTATAATAATAAAATAATGTTATTTGGTAATTTATATTATTTGAAAATGATAATTCATATTGCTCTTTGATACTCATGTTGCTTTTTTATCTTTATAAAATAGTGAACTACTAAACAAAAAAATTGTATGTGTATAAGCTTTCATGGCATCACACTTTTAGAAGAATTTTTGTCCTGCTTGGTTGTCAAACAAGTTAATTAGTGCTAATCACAACAGAGGGATTCTATTCTTATTATATTATTTTGAAAAATTGATATTTTTATTAAGAGTTCAACTATTTTTTTTCTATACTGTAAAATCATATTATAAAAAAAAAATGTTTGCATACTTCTTAAAGGTATTTTTTAATTTTATTTTTTATGCTTGTTTGTCATAAAATATTTTTTTGTTATCTAGAACGCCTCTCTAATTATCAGCTGGAGCATAAGGCACTAGCCCTCACTCCTCGTGGCTTAACTAATCCATCCAACTACTGTTATATCAATGCGACTCTCCAGGCACTCCTTGCTTGCCCAGCGTTCTACAATCTCATTAAAGTGATTTCTCAAGTTAAGGATGCTGCCAGTGGTCCTTTGCCTGGTGCCCATCCTGTTAAAACTAAAACACCTGTTATTGACAGCATGTAAGATTTTCTATTTATTGTTCAAGCTAGTGAGCATAGTGAGTTGACTTTAGTTTATGTTTGTTTAATTTTTATTTATTTGTGTATGTATGGGTTTGCAAGATGAATATTTAATTAGAATTTAGGGAAAATAACTCTTCCTGTATTATGCGTGTATATTTCCGGTTTAAACTGAAAATATTTATTTCTATAATTATTATTTTGTTGCAGTGAAATTTCAATATTTTGTATTTTATACCACTGCAAACAAAGGAGAAATTAAATTAAAAATCACAATAAATAAGCACCATTATATAGAATATGTTTTTGGTTTATTATGGTAGTGTGTAAACTTCATAAACTGATAAGCATGTTTCTGTTGTACGTAAGAAATTGTAGATAATCCCTTTAGAGTCTTCAAATTATTCTTATAATTAACTTTAAAAAAATTTTTTTTTGCTACTTAACTGTATTAAATAAACCTCAAGCGACTGTATGAGAGGGTGTTCTTTACGTTTTTAATTCTTGTAAAAAGTTGCAGGAAGAAAAAAATACCTTGTTTCTTTTTTAAAGAAGAGCCTGTTTCACTTTTTGATTTTGGCAGAGGAAGTATATTAATTGTTTAAGAATCAGTTTTGTATAAATCTTATCAGTTTATTTATTTTTTACAAATTATATCAGTATATTATGCTATTTAAATCATCTATCTTAGCCCATATTTTCTTGTTAATTTTCTTTCACTGTAATCTTAATAAGATTTTTATACATTTCAGTAGGTAGAGTATTTCAAAATTTAGTAGATTTGTGCCCAAGTAAAGATTAAACTTTTTTTTTTTTTTTTTTTAAGATACAGGTTTAAAAGTAAAAATCTGTTACTTCCAATTTAACCAATTCTCTAACAACTTATACTGTATTATACAAGAAATGCAAAGGAAGCCAGAAAAAATCTTACTACCTCTGGCTTTTTCTAGCTCCCTATGCATTCCTTGTGTAAAATTTAATGTGGGATTACATACCACAGTTAATATCATTACTTATACTGTATTGTTTACCATAGGTAAATGGTCCACCAATTGAAACAATCAGCTTAATAGTTCAAAAGTTGAAACTAAATGGATAAAAAACCATTTCGAATCACCAATTTTTATGTATATTTTTTTTCTTTTTATTTCTCAACAATGCAAAATAACACCTTAGAATATTTAGGTTGTTTAAAAGAAAGAGCACATTTTAAAAAATAAAACATTATATATCAATTTTTAAGTAACAACCATTTAAAAAAAAAAAAAAAACTATAATATATTATTTTTCTTTTTTTGTAGGGTACAGTTTATCAAAGAATTTTCTCCTGCGCCAGTTAATAGAACAGGAAGGAAAGAGAAGTCTTTCAGGAAAGATATAGAGGAACTTGATATTCCAGTTGGGCCTTCTTTTGAGCCATCTTATGTTTATAAAATGCTCCATGCCCTTAGGAATGAGACTGCCTTTCAGGTGCCATAACATTTTTCCAATAAGATATTAACTCTTTTCAGCTTACAGAAGCTGAAGCCTAACTGTTAATTTATTTATCTTAAACTGATAATAACAATTATATTCTTACTTTATTTTATTTAAGTATCAAAACTTCTTCTATTTTGGACAAGAAATCTCAATAATTAGTATTGGTTTACACCCAATGATTTTCTTAAATATTTTTTCTAAAATGCAGTCTCTAAGTTTGTTTTGAAGTGTGCTTCTAACTTTCGACTCTAAATGAAGTGAAAACCCCAGTGTGTAATTAGCTTGAAGAAATATTTTCTGAATAAAAAAGATTGAGGAAAAAAGCAGTTTGTTAAAAAAAACAAAAAAAAAAAAAGAAAAGATTCTTATGAATATAAACACTATTCTTCTAATAGTTTTAATAAAAGAAACAATAACTAACAACTAAAGAACAAGGAAAGGAGAATTGTAACAAAAAATAATGAATGAAATGAAAAAAAAAAAAAAACTTGGAAATAAATAATTTAATTATGAGTATCTCTCATTTATGTGTTTAATTTTTTCAAGAGAGAATTTAAGGAATGTTTTGAGTTCTGGTAGTAATTTGTCCATCATTAAATTTGCTTCTACTGGCCATTTTTCTTATTTTAGTAGTGCCTCTCTTGTTAGTTCTGTTCTGTAGTAAGTAAGTATTGTACAGTCGTATATCAAATGTTGGTGCGTCTGTTGATGTGTAAAGTCACAAGGGCAGTAAGGAGAATCTTTAATTTTAAATTTGTAAAAATAACTGTTGACTGTACCATGTCCTGTAATAGCTTAAGTCTGGTAGAAGTCTTTCAATGTGTTTTGTTTCTTATAGTATGTCTGTATGTCAGGTACAAAGGTGTATAAGTGTCTAGATTTGCGTTTATTGTCCCATCTTGATTGTCAATGTATTAAGGCCTGTTCATGTAATAGATATTTTAGGTGCTGCTTTGAGATAAGTTTGTAACACAGTCTTCTAATAGTTAAAATTAAAGAAAATATGCTCTGTTTCAGAATCCCTATAGTTTATGGTGGCTAAACAGTAACATATAAATAAAAAGTAAATAAATATTATTACCATTTACTTAAAACTTAAGTGAATATTTTATTATTCACTTATGTTTTGCTATTAATGTTCCAAAAATTATTTTTTAACAGGTTATGGGAATTGTTAAGAAATGATTTGTATATTCAATTGATATAAAACCATTAAATTCAGGAAAGATAAATAATCCTTAATTAGAAGGAAGACATAACAAATATAAGAGAAATGAAAATTAAAGCCTCTACTTTTGATAATTTTGAATTTTGATATTAGAAGTTCCATCTAGAGGCTATTTTAATGGAGATTACTTAGCTCATTTTTCTGGCAGCATTAAAAAAAAAAAAAAAAAAAAAAATTACTAAGTTATTTGCAATGTGTTGCTAATGGGATGATACGTATAACTCAGATGCAATATTAGTGGTAGCTCTAGTGAGACTCATGAAAGTTAATTATTCCAGTCTATCTTTTACTAGCTGTGAGATTGCAAAAGAAGTTTGAAATAAGTTGAACTTGATCTATACATCTGTAAAACATGTTCAGATTTCATGTTGCATTCAAGGCAAAATGAATTCCTTTGGTAGAACAAATTAATTTTGATCTTAAAGCACTGCAACAAGATATAAAGGCTACTCACTGATTAAGAGTATAGTTGATAGTGTGCAAACTTGAAGTTATGAAGATTCTAATTTATAAGAAGGCTTCTTATATATGATGTCAGTTTATTCTTAAAAAAAAAAATAATACCAAAACCTTTCAGTATGGTTAAGAGACCCTTTCATTTCCTATCCCAATTATTTAGGAGTAAAAGAATATTTAAAAAAATAATATGAAATAATAATTAAGGATGGATTCTAGGAAGTTATTATAAAGGTGGCTTATAAAGGAAACAAAAAATATTCAAAACAAAATGCAATACCTTATGACATTAATTTTACTTAAGATAGAGAGGTAGTTAGGATTTGGTCAAAATATTAATAAAAGAAGAAAAAAATATATAACCATCTTTAAAATATCCTGTAAAGAGTTGGTTCTTGTGAACCGTGGCTCTATAACTCCTGACAGGTACATTAGGGAGGTACTTGAGCCACATGTAATACCTTTCGCCAGAAATATCGCAGGTAACTTTATTTTTATGCACGATAATGCCCGACCTCACGTTGCTCGATCAGTGCAAAATTTCCTCAGACAAGAAGAAATTGGCGTTATGGTTAGGCCACTCAGAAGTCCAGATATGAACCCAATAGAGCATGTATGGGACATACTGGGAAGACGTGTCCGCGCCCGAGACCCACAAAATTTGGCAGATTTAAGGGAAATGTTAGTGGAAGAGTGGAAGAACATCCCAGAACAACATGTAAGAGCCCTGGTCGCTGGAATGGGCAGGAGAATGGAAGCAATTATCAGAGCTAGAGGTGGGAATACCAATTATTGATCGTTTTCCTCGAGTTCTTCCTTTTTATTCAGTTTTGTTATTTCATTTCATTTCAAAGATTTACTTTTTCATTTTGAGACTGTAGGAAATTTTTATTTTTTGATTTGTTTTCCTATTCAAAATTTCTAGAAAATCATTTTTAATTTTTATAATAAAGTGTGACTTCCAAAGAAAAAAGAATATTTTCCAAAATACCCTTTACAGTTCAGTAATTTCAAAATATTACAAAGTGATCCTTTAATTTTGTCCGGCAGTGTATATTTCACAACCAGCGATTAAAACAGATTAATAATTGTATTTATAATTTATTTATAATATAGAAGGTTGTCCTGAGCCATGGGTGTTTAAAATAGGGTGGCAACCTGTAGATAGCCCCTCCCTCCAATGACCCTTAGTGGTTGCAAGAGAGGCTAACACAGAAAAAAAAAAAAAAAAAAAAAAAAAAGATTAATAATTGACAGGAAAATATATAAATGATATCTTAAAAGTGTTTTAAAGTATGGAGAGGCTACATATATAAAAAAAATCTTCCACTCCTACCTATCTTTAAGGTTAGAAGGAAATTGTCAAAATAGAGAAATCTGAATAACTAAGATATAGGAATAGAAAAGTAGGGAAAGAGATGATATAGCCTGTGTGGGGAGGGGATTTAGGGTCAAAGGGAAGTTAGTAGTTGATATAGAATGATTAAGCTTAAGCTGCATAAGGGTTCTGGAACAGATGGAAAGAGTGGTATATGGCGGTTCAACAATTTTCCAATTTTTTATAAGTGTTAGATATCTGGAAAAAATTTGTTCTGTCAGAACTGTTATTAACAGGATTATGTTGCAAGTTAATGTGTATTGTTTGGATAGTAGGCATTTATGTTTATTAGGTGCAGTTAAATTAAAAATGTTGAAGTCAATTGTGCAGATGTCATGCAAATAACAAATTTAAACTTAGCCCTCAATATATTGTTTGATAATCCCTTATTTCTCAGCAGAATACTTCAGAAAGTAATTGTCTGGTTAATTCTTGTATAAAAAAAAGCTACTCTTCAATTAGACAATATTTATTTTAAGCTGCAGGTAATTTTGTTAATAATTGTTAGTTTTTAAGTTCTTATAAGATTAAGGGCAGTATTTTTAAATTGTATAATTCGTTTATGATCATTAATTCTTTATCTTTAATATCTTACTACCTCAGCCGGGACTCGAACCTGGATCTCTTGCTTTCCTGGTGGGCATGCTTTCCGGGTTTGAGTCCCGGCTGTGGTAGTAAGATTTTTTATTCTATTCCCTTGCATTTATTGTATTTAATAATTAATAACTAATTGGACTTTAGTTTAGTAATTATTACTTATTAATCCGCAGTCATTAATGTTATTAACAACTTAACATTTATCTCTCAGAGGAAAGTTTAACTAAAAATCACTGCATTTCTCCATTGAAGTATCGATATAATTTTATAAATATACCTAATAATCAGATGAATTTTGTTTAACTTTTATGATATTAACAAACAATTTTTATTCAAATCATGATGATAATTGTGGTAATGTAATCCCACATTTCATTATTAATTTAAATCGTACTCGCCTGGATAGTGGGGGACCCAGGTTCGTTCCCCGAGAGTTTTTTTCTAGCTCCCTGTACGATTCAAATTAACAAACTATTTTGAATTTTTCAAAATGGTATCGCATCTGTCATTTAAAAAAAAAATTAAAAAATACTAATTAGATGCAATTGATAGGTACCATATGAAAAGATAACTTCATAATAATGCACTTAAATATATTAAAATGAATATAATTTTAGTGAGTTCTTGATTTTACATCACCACTTTTGTAAATCCAAGTCCAGATAAGTAATTACCATTGTAATTTAATTTATATTAAATGAGATATTTTTGACTTATTACACGAAAAATGCTACTTACAATTTATATATCTTGTTCATTATGTAATATTCTTAATATGTAATTAAAATTTGAATTTAAATTTATTAGCTTTTTTATTTTGATAATTTGTAGGTTGAAGGGCGTCAAGAAGATGCTGAAGAATTTCTTTCTCTTCTTCTTAACGGTCTCAATGATGAAATGCTAGAGGTAATTATGCAGTTAAATAAATAAAAAAAAACAGTCTATGTGTTTAAAGGAATTTCCAGATTCAAGTCTTCTGCACAAACATTTGAGATAAATTAGTGGACTTTTTCTCTTTTTTGAATAGGTTATTGAATTTTCAACAGAAGGATGAAAAAGGTCTCATATTTTGTTTGCTTTTTTTGGATAAGTGCACAATTTAAAATAGCAGTTATAATTTTTCCATTTCCACAATTCACTTGCCTTGTGGTAATTAAAAAATGTTCAGCTTGTTAATATGCAAATATGGGAAAAGAAAAAAAAAGAAGTATTTAAACTGCTATCACCAGTGTGAGCTAAAATAGTTTTGTTGTGCAACAGTTGTAAAACTAAGATTGACACATTAGTGTGGGAAAGAATAATTTATTTTATATGGACCAAAATAGCAAACGTAAAAATAGGAAAATGAAAATTATAATTTATTTTTAAGCTGTTTTAATTATTTATTTATTTTAAAATTTTAATTTATTCAGTTAAAATGTTTTGTTTGTTACTAGTTGGTAAAGCTTGTTGAGGACCCAAATAAAGAATTTCCTATTGTTAATGGGGATCTCACAGCAAACGGAGAATCACACAATGAAGACTGTTCCGATTGGAAGGTACTCACTATATCTATTTCTCTTTCCATTTTTATAAGTATCAGTTTGAAATATTTTAACAAATACGTTAACTATGTATGGAAAAAGATGTTGAATGTGGATGGCAAAATGTAGGATAAGATCAAATGGTACCAACATTATGATAAGCTAGTTTGGTCGAAAGCAGTATGAAAAATAAAACTGTTTCTGATATAAAAAGGTTAAAAATTTAAAATTAAGTGATTACTAAAAATTAACGTATAGTATTTATTGTCCTTAGTCATTGTAGTCATGTGTGGCACAGATAATATCTACATGCTCTCACACTCATGTATTAAAAAAAACCATCTGTAACACAAGAAAAATAAGAAAATTTGGACCATCGTATGTTAACAGTATAGAAGTGAGATACCTCTTTATAATAAATACTTTATAAATAAAATATGTCAGATAATTCACCAATAATCTAATAGCCTTTCCTTTCCTTTTTAATTTGTAGAAGTTTATTTTGATGACTAAAATAATTTAATAACAATTTTTTTTTCTTATTTTAATGAACTGGGCAAAGCTGTACAATTATAAGGAAAAGAAACTGTTAAACTTTGCTCGGTGATAATGATATTTATTTATTAAAGCTGAGCGCTTTCGAGACTCAATATCTCATCCTCAGAGCCCAGGAATCTTTCAGACGAGAGTCTAGTAATGGACTTGTAAAAGATTCCTGGGCTCTGAGGATGAGACATTGAGTCTTGAAAGCGCTCAGCTTTAATAAATAAGTATTATCACCTAGCGAAGTTTAACAGTTTTTTATTTCTTATAATATTTTTTCCCATTACTAATTCTAATAACTTGCCAATAATAATTATCTACATTATTTCTTCTAATGTAAAATCTCTGTAAGAGTTTGAATAATGGTCCATGATCTGTCTCACTTATTAAAAGATTCAAAAATTATTTAGTCAATCAGGACTTTCGATATTTAATGTTTCTTATTTAAATGACTTTATAATTAAAATAATGTAATTATTTTGTTCTTTTTGAAGCAATAACCTGATAAAAGCGAATAAATCAAAGTTATAAAGTGAATGTTTTCAAGGATAATTTTGACAAATTATAAAAAAAACTAATGATGCTGGTTAATACAATCATGAATTTACTCACTGCCTTTTGCTGCTTGAACAAATTAATTCTTGTCACGAGGATAAAATCAATAATTTCTCAAATTCAGTTTGCTTTCTAGTACCCATATAGTATCTGGATTTTGTGGGCTACATAAAAGCTACTAACCCCCTGGGCATCCTATTATTTTCTATCTACCCATGTACATATATTCCCCATTTGTGCTAACATTTCTAACCTCAATGTCCTTGCTCCTTTGTTTGCTGAGCTCATTCCCTCTCTATTAAATCTTTGTCACTTTAAGTATTCGATTTACAGAATAAGTGTATTTATTTATAATAATTATTACTAATAACTGTCCATTTATTTACAGATTGTAATAACACAATTCCGGAATCCTTGTTATAACTTTTTGAAATGACTTGCATTGCTAAATTAAACGTTGGCTTTTAAGAAAACCTTTTTTATAAACTTCTTTCTGACCAGACCTTAATAATTGATGTGCCTAAGTACTTAAATTAAATAAGGGCCAAAAATCGAAATCTTGATTACTGTTTCAGTTGGTTACATATATTGTTGACCTGGGGTTTTATATTTTTATTGATATGTCAAAGTCAACCAAAGAAAAACAACAAAAAAATACTATATTTATTTTCCATAGTTTTCATTGTTTCTCCATCATTTCAACCTCCAATAGATTTCACCAAAAATGATGATACCGAATGAATGAGTCTTAAATAGATTTATTTAATCTTGAATACATATTCTAAAAGGTTATTGTAACTACCAATGAATATAGAACTATCATACCTTTTGTAATCTGTCTTCATTGGTTTCTGCAAACCATCTTCTGTTGGCGAGCGCTTTTGATCATTTTTCATCCTCGTGGCCGAATACATGTGTTCTCTGTCACTGTCTGTATTCAACTGCGTTTGTATTCTGTGGGTTGGTATGATGCGTCAGGTATAAGAGTCGTTAAGCTATAACGGTCGCTTTGTCAGCGATAAGGTCTGTAAAACGCCAAATTTTAAGGGTCGGTTTCCATTATTTCAGGTATTAGTTGTAGCAGGGATTAGTTGTAATCTCCTTTGTTAACTAACACACTGAAATGCAACCTACACCCGAACAATAAAAAGACTGAAACATACAATTCTAGCAGAGTATACAGACTGACATGTACATGTAACCAGATGTACACAGGACAAACAGGACGAAAACTCAAAATGAGATTTGACGAACATGCACGATCATACAAATGAAACAATCGGGACTCCAACTACACAAACCATCTGCAAGACAGCGGACACAACCTCACTGACATACAAACAACCATGATGTTGTTACATAAACAACAAAAGGGACGAAAGATGGACATTCTAGAAAATATGGAAATTTACAAAACAAGGACCACAGACAATAACATTATTAATGAACAACTTAACACACAATCTGACACCATATTCAGACCTCTACTGTTACTAAAACGAACAGACAACACACAAACCGACAACAATGCAAAAAGACACAGGACAGTATAATCCATAGTCAGACACTACCAAACACAAACACATTTAAAAAAAAAAAGTAATAATAATAAAAAAAAAAAACTTTCGGAACACTGCTACAACTAATACCTGTAATAATGGACACCGACCCTTACAACTGCACGTTTGACGGACCTTATCGCCGACAAAGCGACCGTTATAGCTAAACGACTCTTATACCTGACGCATCTGACCAACCCATAGAATATATAATACAGTGGCAGTGAACACATGTATTCGGCCGCGAAGATGGATAATGTCCCGAAGCACTCGCCAATAGAAGATGGTTTACAGAAACCAATGAAGATGGATTACAAAAGGTATGATAGTTAAATAAATATTCCTATAATAATAAATATTTACTTAAGCCACTTTATGATTATTTTAATTCATTTGTTATTTAATGCCTTCCATCATTAGAAAAAAAATTAATTATTGTTTCTTAATAACAATGATTAAAAGTTTTGATGGTAAAGTAAATTGTTTCAGATAAGATATCTTGTTTTAAGATGTCTGAATTGAAACTTTGTTATCCTGAGAGTTGAGCTTGCTTTAATAGCTTGTTTCTTAGTATAGGATCATATATTTTTAGTTAATTTTACTATTAAACAAACTACTTAAATCAAACCAAGATCATAACCCTCTTTAATCCTAATTTTTACTTTTCAAGACATGTATCCAAAATTGAATAATATATATGCCATGCACAAATTTTTCTGAAATGGCTGAACTAATTTTTTTAATTTACTTTCACACCTTAATGCTTACACCTATCCAGCGGTTGGTGCCATTTAGGCAAATCCATCAAGCTTCACATTTTTGTTCCCTTTTGTATCTTAGATGGTTAACATATAAAGATTATTTGTGTTAAGGAGGGCAGAAGTTATAACAGAAATATTGAAATTTTATCCTGTGTCTATTATTTAACCTACTAAAGTAAAATTATAAATACTCTTTCAAAATTTTATTGAATGTGTTAGTGGTGTATGGAATATTTTAGTTACCCTAAGTTTGTCAAGGAGCAAATTTTGATAATGCGTTTTTAGTTTAGTATTTTTAATTTTTTTGGTGCACGATATGGTCTTAAATAAATTTATTTTTTGTGGTCCATTTTAATTTTTGAACATGATTAAATATTTCGAATTTAATTAGTCTAACCAAATTAATTTGCATGTTGACGATCTGTACATCAGGAATAGTCCAGTCTATTAAAACCATTTTGGCATCCTCAAATAACATTTTTATTATTCTCCAGGGAATTTTGGTCTCAATATTATAATTAATTTGACTCAATATATTGAATATAAACATAATATAAATGTAAAGAAAGTTAATATTAATTGGGATTTTACTTTTCTGAGTTGTTTCTCTTTCTAGAACTTAATAATAACAAATTATTGAGCACATTTAAAGTTAGGGTTTCCCGAACTTAGGGTTTTCTGAACCTTAACCTTGTATTTGTCAGTGAACAAATTTTATCTTAATTTTTATATTAAAAAAACCAAAATTGTATGTATCATTTAAATGATTTCTTAAATATATGTTCTGCTTATACAAGAAATCTCATCATTTTGGCTGGAACCCTTCATTACTTGATTAAAACTTTTTCTTAATGTTATGTTGGCTTCACAAGTCTTAATTTTATTTTTTTAAGCATTTCTTGATATCTCATTTTTTGAAATACTTCAAAAATATTTTCTTAATAAGTTCTTGTAATCAGTGAAATAACATTATTAGAAGTAGCTTGAAACTTATTATTTTATTAGACAACTTCATTTCAATGTAATATAGTTGATGTTAAATTTAATGAGTTTTCAAATAACATTCTGTGAATGTGTAAATTGGTCAGTTTGTATAATGGTGGTTTAGCTATAATTCCAGTTGTATTAGTAACATTTTAACAAAATATTTCATTAAATATACTCATCTTCATCTATTGTTAATTTATTAAGTTTCTGCCTTCCTACATTTGGTATATATTCTTCTTTCGTGACAATAGAACTCTTAAAGAGTCAAGGCCTCATGCAGTTTATTTTGCCAGCCATCTCTATTTTTTGCTGTTGCTCTCCAGTCACTCGCTCCATCAATCACCATCAGATGTTATACTTATATCACCAAAAAATAATGATACTGAATGAATGAGTTAATTTAATTTATTTAATCTTGAATAAATATTCCTATAATAATTAATATTTACTTAAGAAGCCACTTTATGATTATTTTCATTTCATTGTTATTTAATGCCTTCCATCATTAGAAAAAAAAATTAATTTTAATTTAAACCACCATATTCGAGGTCTTCCCATTCCCCTTGTGCCATATACTTTCTCATCCATGACCTTTCTCATTATCTGATCAGGAGTCATTGCCCTGCCCATCTCAAGCATTTTATTTTAATTAGTTTGATGGTATCTGGCTCTTTATAGAATTCCTTCAATTCACTGTTTGTCCTTATTCTCCAACTACCATCAAAACAAACAGGTCCAACTATAATTCTTCTTTCGGTTTCTGCTTGCATATCATCTGAGATCCAAGATATATTAATTAATTTACCTTCAAATGGTAACATCTCCAAGATAAGCTCTACGTATGAAGGACCCGGCACAACTTTCTGTTATATACTTAGGTTTTGCCTCATTGACCTTAAGACCCACTCTTTTAATGCCCATCTGACCATTGAACTAAAAGCCTTAAGAATGATATCAATATCACCCCTATAGGGGAGGATCATAGCTGATATATTGAATATAGTTTTCCTATTTGAATACCCGACTTTCTCACGGCACTTTCGTAGATTAAATAGTAGACTTCGTAGACCATCCTGCCAGAGTCCTTTCTGAGTTCTAAAAGGCTCAGATGTATCACCTTCTACAAGAACGCAGCAACGAAGCAATCTCCTTCACAGTAGCCTTAGCCTTACAAGCTTAGGAGGTATTCCCATTTCAAGAAGGTCTCTGTAGTGTTCTCTACTTATGCTGTTTAACGCATTCTTAAAATTGACTAATAAGTGGTACTACTGGTTCATGTATTTCACATATTCCTTGATCTACTCTAGAACGCTCCTCAATGGACAATTTTGCCCCCAACAAATTGGAAAATCTTTTTGAATAAAATTCTGGAAAAAACCTGATATTCACAAGTTAAAAGTGATAATCCTTATAATTTAATCAAGACTTATAATTTAATCTCTCTTCTTGTGTATGAGAATTATTATTGATTTGTACCTTAGTCCATATGTCCATAATAGTAATGTGCATCCATCTAATAGGTTTACAGCTGGATGATGAGGTTCCCACTTCCCTAAACCTTTAGTAAACATTTTTATTAATATATGTGATATTTCTGTAACTCCAGAATATATATATGTGTAGATCTTTTAAGATGAATTCTATTTTCATATAGTAGCATAACATATAGTATAATTAAAAATCTAAATGATGTATTATAATTACATATATTAAGAAGGATATGAGTTACTTTTAGCATGAATAAAGTGAGTTTACTGAAAACTTAATATCTATAATAAAGATTAGGGCACCAAAATTCCTTGAATCACAATTATTTTCAGCTTTCTCTCAATGTGTATTAACAATAATGTTCAATGATCTATTTTATTATTCAGAAAATCAAGAATAACTATTATTTCGGGAATTCACATAGTTAAATAGTTTCTGTTTGACTAACTTTATTTTCAAATACAAATGAAACAGCTTATATTCTGGGCAATCTTTTTTTATTTCTTATGAACTAATAAGTTCACACTTTTTAACATATTTAGTCACACACATTTTCTTTCTTATACTGTGTAATATATGTATAAGTTCTAATTTATATATGTACAAAAAAAAAAAAAGAGCTACCTTTTTATTGTGCAGGAAGTTTCCAAAGGTGTTAAAAGTGGGCGAATTACCCGTCGTGCTGAAATGGGGAAAACTCCTCTTTCCGAAATATTTCGGGGTCAACTTCGATCTCGACTTCAAAGGGCTGATGAGGAGTCCACTGATAATGTTCAGCCTTTTTTCACTCTTCAGTTAGATATTGAGGTTTGTTTTTTTAAATAATTTCTTTCCATGTGTGTGTGTGTGTTTGAGTGCATATATGTGTGCTTGTGTGTATACATATGTTACTACTTAGTAGGAACAGTCCTTATCCATTGATCTAATCCCTGCAGAACTACAAAGAAAAGAGATGACATTTATTTTGCCTCTTTCATCTGATTAAACTCTTCTAAACTGATGGTAAGTTTTTTTGTCTTTGAAACATTTTCGTATTTTAGTTATGTCTTTTCTCTCATTAATAATAAAGGACAATGGTTCTTCTTTAAATGTAGGTGTAGCCCAAAGTAATGAGTGCCTGATGAATCGCAGAAACATAGAGTGTCTAAGGCCACAGTCATTATACACTCTGTGGTTTCTAGGTGATTGGAAGTTGAAATGAATTGGCGATTAAAAACCAACAGTGGTCGACCGATGGCCTCACACACACCATTGAAGTAGCTATATAGAAGAGCCTCTTCTCTTGCAGCTTGTTCCTAAGATTTGGAACCTAAGGAAACCATTGCTGGTTTATTTATGGAAAGCCAGCGCTAGCTCAAGTACCAAATGCTAAAAATTAAGGGAGCAAGGAGCTGCAGCATCCAACACCCTGACTCCTATAGTAGTATGGATGGAGGCATTGTAAAGCATAATAAAAAAAACTTTTTTGGTGCAATGACAAGAGCAATGGAAATTGGTTTTATGCTTTGTGGTAAATATTAATATTTCTTAATAACAGTTACTTGGATGAAATTTTTTATAATCTGAATCATAAGGAGCAGAAGTTACATCTAAAATTGAAATGGAAAATTGTCTTTGCGGTCTGTCTGAACCCATTAATATGTTCTTTTAGCATTATTATTTGATATTATATCATTGATACATTAAAGTCTAGTATTAATATGAACATATTTGCTCATTGTGTAAAATGTTTCTTTTATGAAATAATATTTTCGTTTTTCATAGAAAGAAAAGCACATTACAATAATTTTGGTGTTGACTTCGGTGTAATTTACATGAGAGTAGCTTGCTGTGAGAGCTCTTGAGAGTTTCTGTTATTCTGAGGAATATAAGAATGAATGTCATAGACACCGCTGTAGTCTGCTTCAGACTATTTTAATAGAAAGTTCTACAGATGATTTCGAGTTGGCATGTCTTCCACTCAAAGAAGGCAGAATTATTTGTTTTGTACATAAAGAAAAAAAATGCTATTTGAAAACAAAATAAATGGGTCAAATCATTGATAAAAAAAATGTGAAATCATTTAGGTGCTTATTACAATTCTGCTTGTAAATATTTTTAGATTTGTATTGATGTTAAATTGCTAGTCGAATTAATTGGACTTGTGTTTTAAAAAAATAACTCTAGAATAAGCAGTTTCTAGTTCTGAGCGTCTGAAGTCTTTATGCATACACAAACACTCACACATACACCCACAAATGTATTGCAGGTGATCTTCGTTGCAGTCTACATGTATTTATTCCATATACTAGGATGAATTTTGAAATTAATAATTTTTTATTATTTATTTATTATGTCTTTTTTTCCCTTAAATGAAAGTCTAACTCCATATAAATATTATAAAAATTTATCTGGAGCAAGATTTTCATTAGAGTAAGAAAAAAAGTTACATAAAAAATCACCTCCACCCCAAGCCTTAAAAACTGATGAAGGGCGAAAGTCTCTCAAAATTTTTCTCATTATAATCTCTTTGTGTGTACACTACAATTTTTCTCTCATCTATTATTTTATATATATATATAAAGAAAATGTAGAAAATGAAACACTCGGGGCTACGATATGTAACAATCAAGAACAGGTGGGATAAAAAGTGCAGTGCACACACAAAAAGAAAAAATCACGAGGAGCAAAATTTTTGAGATCGTCAGTGAGAAGTGAAGAGACACTAGTAAGCTAGGTTTCTGACTAAAACTCAAATAATGATGTGCCTAATATATTAAATTGAGATTAGATTTACTAATTGTTTTATTTTAATGAACTTTCTAAATGAGATAAGCTATTGAGGTTGTTCCAATGGGACAATCTACATTGTTTAAAAAAAATGATAACATAAATGATATAAATAATGGACAAATAAACATGAATAAATGGAAATAAATAATGGACATAATTATAAATGTGTTCATAAATACAATTTATAAATTACACACATTTATGAATCATTTAACAAAATGTATGTCTGTTTATATATATATATATATATAGTAGAACAAGTGGGATAAAGAGTGCAGTGAACACATCATTGATTAAGGGCGAGAAATCCCCAAAAACTATTCTCTTTGTGATTTTTTCTTTTTGTGTGTGCACTGCACTCTTCATCCCATCTGTTCTTGATATNCCACTGCACCACCGAGGCAGCTTCGATAATCTCTCCAACTACCCGCACATTACTCCTTACTTACTAGCGTGCCTACGCGGAAACCCGGGTTCGATTCCCGGCTGAGGTAGTCAGATTTTTTCTGGCTCCCTGTGCATTTCTTGTTGAAAACACTTCTTGTTGCCGTAAATTTTTAAAAACAATAGAAAAATGGTGCAAAACTATAACAAGGGATTCATATAAATACCATAATAGTTGAGTTTAAGTGCTCTTGAAAGGCATCATGAAAGTTACAACGTGTTTTAAATACCACAAAATCGAAAATATTTTATCCGATTCCTAAATCAAATACAGAATCATTCTAATCGTATTTACATTCCAGTGTACGTTAAGCTATGGAAACATTGATACTAAATAGAAAACATGGATAGCAAAGAAAAAAACCTTTCTTTTACTATATAAGAACGCAAACCCATGTCAGACAGCTTTGCTATTATGCAAAGTTTTATTTTAAATTTTATATTTTAGATTGTATAACTAGCCTAACTAAACAACCGCTAATCTTTTTAATACTGCATTCAGAGTTATTGTCCATATCGTCCAGATTTCTATACAACAAATCTCCAAGTAAAATATGTCAAACTAAAAACTTGACAATACAAATAAAACATAAATTCATTATTATAGCCTTTATGACAATGAAACTAAACATAAAACTTAAAAAAAAAGAAAAAAAAAAGACGGAAATATCTCATGTTATAGACTTATTTCATTTGTATTTACTTTTCCCCCATCATATTACTATTTTCATAAGTTATGAAAAAACTTATATAATAAAGTAGGTGTAAAATGTCATTTTATATTTATCGTATGTAATTGTTAAAGAATGCCTACTAAGATGTGATTTTGGGTGTTAGGTGGAATTTATTTTGTTTTGAAATACTTGGTATTTAGACTTTTATTTCAAACTCTTGAATAAATTAGTCTATATATCATAATCTAACAATCAATAAATATAAATGAAAATATAAAACTGTGTAATTAACTATATAAAATGCATGAAAACTGGATACTGAACATATTTGGGAGAAAAATAAAATTATTTATGATATTCTGAAAGTTGCAGACCAAATAGGGTGATGGAGAGCAGCGACTCTTGCTCAACAATATCTAGATCATGATTTTTCTTTTTTTAAATTTATTAATGAGTTGTGGAAGGATAGGAAGGTCATCTTCATAAATTATTCTCTGTTCAAAATCATTAAGGGTAATGTTCAAAATCATTAAGGGTAATGGGGGAGGGGGTTAGGTAATAACAATGTACGAAAAAAAGATTTACCATTAATTTTTCTCTATAGGCACAGATAAGGAACAGTGGAGCTTAGACATCCTTGGCTCATTTATAAATATCTATCTAAATAAGATTTTAGTTTAAATGTTATAAAAGAATCTTGTTAGAAAATTTAATTTTATATGCATTTTGTTCTGAAAAAGTTAACAGACCTAAATTATAATTTAGGTCTGTTAACTTTGATTGATAATTATCAATCAAGATATTAAGATTATAAATTTTGGTCTCCATCTGAAGATATTTTAGATTTTTCTAAATATCTGTTTTTTTTTTTTTTAAATGTTGTAGAGTAAGTTATTCTTGTTTTGTACTATACATTATTTTTGTAATGCTAATTAATATTAAGGAAGATATTAAGATTTTAAATCTAAAATCCTTGATAAAAAAAAGTATCAATTTATTTTTGTTTGAAATGAAGCTTAAATAGTTATTTTTATTTGCTAAGTTAAAATCCATAGCTTAATGGATTACTTTTCATAAATAATATGTGCTACTATGAAAAAATGGGGGAATAAACACTCATATTAATGTGATCATCATAGTAATGTGATAGGTTGATCACCATTGGTTAATGGTAGGTTATAATAAGGAGCTAGGTACACTAAGGTTTTCCCATCGAAATAAAATTTTGTATTTAGCCTTTTTATTACAATAGTTAAATGTTTTTGGTTGAAATCAATGGAATGGAATAGTAGTTTTAAGAATGACCAAAATTTATAAACGTAATATCTAGTGTATTAAAATTTAATAGGACAGTAGACATCAATTCCTTTCTGTGCTTTATTTTCTTTGACTTTTTTTTTTTTTTTTTTTGCGAAAAATCCTTTTAAAAAAATTTACTATTATAACTTGTCCTTCTTCATTACGGACTTTTTGATACTTCTTTGTATTTATTGTTTACTTATTTCCCCACCAGGGGCTCTTCATTAGTTCCTTTCTGTCTGCCATTTTGTTTTTGCTGAGGTTATCCTTTCTCTCCTTAGCTCTCAATCAGTGTAGCTGTGTTCGTATCTTATATTTTCAGTTGTTGGAATTTGTGGTCGCTATTCGATTAATTTACCATTATTATTTTCTTATTTCTGCGCATTATATCACCCTTTATGGTAGCCGTTTACGCATTAATGGAGCTTTATCTCTTTGCGTACCACGTGCTATATAGTACAGGAGTCACATAAGGTAAAAAATTAATTCATTGTTCATATTCGGTCCAAAATTATTGGATATGATGCAAACTTAAGTTAGTGGGATATATCGACATTATTACTCTCTGAGGAACTGTTTAATTATTTTGGCTGTATGGGTGTTTGAATGGCAGTCACATGGTCATTTAGTGTTGCAGTAAATGTTTACTCCATACTTATATATATATATAT
>KZ808253.1:117100-127756 GCA_000696205.2 Oncopeltus fasciatus
AATATAATTATTAATTATACAAAATGTGTATATATTTATAGCAAATTTTCATGTATTATTATTCATATTATTAAAAGCATTAGCAAATTTTATTTAAAGGCTAAAAATGAGGCCTAAATAATAAAACATAATGTCAGTTTTGTTATTTATTAACAAATAAATTTTTTTACTTTTCTGTTCGATCTAGTCAATTCAGTTTCTTAGTTATTTTTATTTGGATTTTGCCTCTTTATAACTTTAAAAAAAAATTTATTATTTGAATTCCTTTTGATATAGGTACATGCTCATTTTTTTTTCTTTTTGATAAACTTTTTCAAGCTGAGATAATCTCTCAAGGTATTTATATAATGGATGTTCCTCATACCTTAACTGAAATAACTTGAATATTTTCATATTAAACTTAAACCTAAATCAAAAATTTTGAGTTTAATTTCTTTTCGAAGTCTTTCTTTTCTTTTTCTTTTTTTAAGTGACTAAATGATGGTCTTAAGTGCTCACTATTGTATCTATATTTATTATTTATTACTTCTTTTAATATTAATTTAGTTTAATATTCATAGAATAATAGTAAGTATTTTTGTTTAATATTAAATATACAGTATGTTTGTTTTTCTCCTTAACAGTCCTTTACGTATTTTTGTTTTATTTATTAATTTTTCATCAGAAATGCTTCTTTGTTTTGATGTATGTTCTGCTTAGATAATTTATTTTTCATCAGAAATACATCTATTTTTGAAATCAATGTAAAATTTTAATACAACTATCTTAGTAAAATATATGTCACACAAACTTCTAAATAGCTGTAGGGTATTATTTTTTAAAAACTAATATTAATTTAATTAAATATAATGAGTGCTAATAATAGTTGTATCTATTATCCGTTTTGAGTAATAATTTTAAACATAAGTAAATATATCTTTATTATAGAAGAGAAAAGTATGATTTAGTGTTGTTTAAGGCTGGAAGAAAAAAATATAATAATAATAATAAAAATAAGATCTNAAAAAAAAAAAAAAAAAAAAAAAAAAAAAAAAAAAAAAAAAAAAAAAAAAAAAAAAAGGAATGAATAACTTTATTATTAGAAGACAAAATACTTCAGGTGCATAAGCACCCAAACCTTGACTTGAGGTCAGAATATTTGCAATATGTCGATCGGTATAACAGCACCAACATCTTCAATCTCCCAAAATCGTTTCATCACATCTGCTAAAGATCTTTGGAAGGTTTTTTTTTCTAGAACTTTCATTCTATTAATTTATTTTTAAATAAAGAAGATTTTGATATATGATTAAAGTGCACTTAAAATTTATAAGCTGTTTTTCTCTACAGGGGTTGTAATGTTAATTTTGCTTGAACTCTATTTGTACAGTGTAATATATTCTTGTTCTTGTGGAGTTTTATAAATAAATAATATATTCCTGGTTTTTACTGACCTTGTTTTCAGAAATATATTTTTTTCCATTTTGTTTTTTCGGCATGGAATGAAATTATAGGTATACATTTGTTCCATAACATGTGAACTGTTTTCTAATAATATTCCTCATTGCATTTGCCATTGTGATTTTATCTATTAATTGATTTGAATATGTGTACTAATTGTATTTTAAATGAAGTATTAAACTATATTTTCCTATGCCTTTGACTTTTTTATCGAAATTATTTGAAATTTAATAAGTCCTGTAAAATATAATTAAAGTGTCCAGTTAGCAGTATTTTACTAAATATATGTATTGTTGAGAAGCAAATGAGTAAAAATAAATTATTGAGAACATTTGATGTCGCAACTCATAAAACCTTTAAATTCATTAGTGCATATGCACAGATCGAAAATTTGAAAATTTTACTATTAAGGAAAATTGTTGGCATATTAGAAAATCAAAAACATCTAAATCTAGAAGCCCCACACTTTTTGAAACAGCTTATTACTTTCCCTAAAAAATATTTGACTTAGAATTTCTCTACTAATCTTAAAAGAAAGAGAAGTTTAGCACCTGTTGAGAAATTTCATGTCAAGTATCTTTATGTGTATTCTGATCACCAGAATAAATACTTGTATTAGAACTTTCTATCTCATTTATGACACTTATCTAACAAAATTGTCTTTATCAATAAACAAATCTAATTTCAGAGTTTATCCTTTTATGTATATATTAAAATTTTGTGAAGAAAAACAAATTTTAGCTTTAGGCCATAATAATGAAAATTTAAAATACAGGCTAACTCCACTCCTAATAGTCCAATTTTGTTGCGTATTCCTAAATTATGCCTAATCAATAAAAAAATCTGAGTTTCATTACTAAGAATTAAATGAACTAAATATTACGCCTGTTATATTGAAAAAACAACCACTCTTACTTAACTTAGCCTTTAATTTTGTATTAAATAGCATAGTGCTGAATTTCATTAAGAAATTAAAACTGACCTGAAGAGTGTTGATTAAAGGTATAAACAAATAAAAATTTATATTATTATTCGATGTTTTTTGTTGGGGTTCGGTCAAGGTAGATCCAGAAAAATACAAATTTAAATAATGTTTTTTTTTTTTTAATTATCTGCCAACGTTTCGGCTTACTTTAAGCTAACTTCAGGGCTATGAATGGGCACGTTGTGTCACTAAGGTCCCATTTTCATGACACCCATTGAACACTTTTGGTATGCTCAAAATAAAAATTAACGGATAAAAGAGATTGGTTTTTAAGATTCTATGCACATAGTGATTTAAGCAGGAATTCTCTTAGGAATTGCATTGTTAATTTGAAATTTAGAAGAAAAAAAAATTGAAATTGCGTTAATATAAGGCTTTATTCAAATTAAAATGTTTTGAAGATTTTTAAAATCTTGATTTTGTAGTACTACTGGAATCAGCTGGCGGCTTTTGAGGTAATCTCGTAACCTTACTTATACATGGAATATTATGGATTACTCTTAGATGATTTTAGTTGGGGTTCGGTCAAGGTAGATCCAAAAAACAAATTTAAGAAATGTATTTTTTAATAAAGGATTATCTGCCAACGTTTTGGCTTACATTGCAAGCCATCTTCAGGGCTATCATGAAGATAAAAGAGGACGTCCTGTCCCTGAGTTCACATTTCCATGACTGATATCTGATATATCTACAGATTATGGATTACTATTTGTGTGAGTTAATTTTTGTACCTGTCTACTGTTTTGAAACCAGTTTAGCCTCCTATATGTTATGCATATAAATATTTCAGCATGTCAAAAGTAAGTGAGATTAAAACATTTGTTTTCTAAACAAAGTTTTTGATATGCGTTTATTACTTACTGGGTTTTGAAAGTGAAAACAATTGAAGGAACCAGCCCAACTACCGAAAGAAAGAAGACACTTGAAGACAACCTTCATAAAGAATGACTACGACCGCAACACTATAGACAAGATCCAGAGAAAGAGAAATATGCAGCGCAACAAGGAAGAACGAGAAGCCGAAGAATTCCAAGGACAAGTGACCATCCCCTACGTCAAAGGGACAACAGAGAAGATCGCCCGAATATTAAAAAATCACAAAATAAGAACAACATTCAACACGGACAGAAAAATAACAGACATCCTTCCGAAACCTAAGGATAAACTTGGACTTCGGACTCCAGGAATTTACAAGATTCCCTGCTCCTGCGGAACTTCTTACATCGGTGAAACCGGAAGGACGATAGACACACGTCTCAAAGAACACATCGCAGACATCAAACACGGACGCACAGAAAGGTCAGCTCTAGCAGAACACTTCGCCAACACCTGCCACCACATCAAATTCGAAGACGCCTCAATACTGGCCCGGGAAAGCAACTACTATCGACGAACCATCAGAGAAGCCATCGAAATAACCAAGAATCCGAAAAATATCAACAGAGAAGACGGATACAGATTGAGCAAAAACTGGAAACCAGCGCTAATTGACTGAGCTAATTGAGAGGATCCAACCAATCAGTGACCAGCTACCTGACTACTCCAGAGACCAGCCACCAGAACACAGTATCAACCAATGGGAAGGCAGACTTCGCCCAAGGACAAGACCGCGCCGGGATTATACACCACCTGGTGTATAAAACATGGTAAATATATACCATCTGGAATTTTTAAAAATCTCTCTTTACAACTCTCATTCTCTTTTCAGCCCTGAAGAAGCCATCACATGATGTGCGAAAGCTCGGCAAATAACAACAATTTGACTCGGTCCAACCCAGAAGATGAAATGGTAAATACATCTGACGACCGACGAAGCCTACGTGAACGAACATCTTTTCAATTTTACAAAAAAAAAAAAAAAGAAGTAAAATCGCCCTTAATACCCTAGTCAAAAGCCAAGTGAATGAATTGAGCTGATTGGGCCATTAAAGGAGCTTATAGGGTGAAGCCAATAGACACTTCTGTTTTTAAAACACTTCTTTTAATTGACCGATTTTCCTGATTTCTAACCTGCTTTCTCGAACAAAACTTTTTAATTGTTCACCATTAGTGTTTATGGGGTTCAGTGGAAAGAATGGTTGTGTTCTCGAAGTCAAATGTGTGTTTTTCACGAAAAACTTGATAAGTGAGGGCAGTTTTTATTAGTTTTTTCTTAATGTCATTTTTATGATTATTGATTCTACGGGAAGTAGGGTTTTTTGTTTGTTCAATGTAAGAACCATGGCAATTAGGTGTGGAACAAAGAATTTTGTACACAACATTAGTTTTGTTAGGAAGAGTGATGGGGTCTTTAAGGATGGTGTAAATGGATTTTAGTTTGTTGTTAGTGGAAAAAGCAAGCTTAAGGTTAGGGAAAGTTTTTCTGAGAGATTTCTTAATATTTTTGGTTTGGAATATAAGGAAGAGAACGGAAAATGAGGTCATTATTTTGGGGGAGAGGTGGAAATAAAGAATTCTCTTACCAGTTTTTTTTAATGATGTGAGTAGGAAAACCATTGGAGAGGAGGATGTCAGTTATACATTTAATATTTTTGCTATGGAATACCTTGTCAGATAGTGTGAGTGATCTGTAGATAAGGTTTTTGGCCACATTTATTTTTTGATGATGAGGGTGAGATGAGTTAAAATGGAGGAGACGACCTGAGTAAGTATTTTTAGTATACCAGTCAGTGGAGATGGAACCATATTGGTGTTATGGATGATAAGGGTGTCAAGAAAGGCGATTTGATAGTCGGACTCCATTTCACTGGTAAATTTGGATCTACCTTGACCGAACCCCCCCAAAAATACATCTAATAGTTAGAAAAATATGTTTTACAATTTTTTTCAGTCTGGAACAGCAACGAAGATATTAATGATTTTTAAATTTGTCCTTCCTCTTCTCTCTCTTGACTGATTTCAGCCATTGTTGAAGTTATCTAACACTTTATAAATGTATTCTTAAATATTGATGTGGCGGCGTTTTCGCTGGTTAGAAATTAGTAAATAACAATAAATATTTAATATTGAAAATAAAGAAAAAGAAATAAAAATAGAATGTAAGAGGTAGCAACTTACAGGGTAGCTTCAGCAGGTAGTTAGATCCTCTCACTCATCTGCAGTTTTTCCTCCAAAGCGGCCCTGAAATTAAAGGTCTCTAACTCGGCCAAGAGAAAAACCCAAAAATTCAGAGCACTTACCTTCTGGGGATGCGTGGCAGCGGTGAGTGAACGAAGAGAAGTGGACTGTATTACGAATTGGAGGCGCATAAGGCGGCACGAAATACTAAAACTTTTATACTTTAAATTTACTGGAAACAGAGTGGTTTCTGGAAACTGGAAGCAGAGTTCTCCAATGAGAGCTGGAAGCAGAGTGTCTCCTGTGAGAGCTGGAAGCAGAGTGAGAGTTGGATAGGGGGACACTGCATTTAGGCGATAAGGGTCGCGAGTTCAGCCCTGTGCCGAGATTAGGGCGCTCGGGACTGATATAGGAGGATTACGGCGCGAACAATTGAATTTGGTCTCTACTTTAAAAATTGAGGTTACAGCCTGTGAACCTAAGAATTATGGTCCTTTCAAAATGAAATATGTATATGATTTAAAATGGATCATAAGTTTAGCTTTTCTAATGTAACATACGTCGAGATCTGTTGAAATTTTTCAAAAGTCATGGGACAAATATTAATAGACTAAAAAGATGGGAAATTTCTCTTCCAGCAGACTAAATGTTAGGTTCAAGAAAACTGGCTCAGCTACGGAGTGTTAAGAGTCTAAGATCATGATTTCTGGATTTTGTAAATAGAGGTTTAAGGGGAGTTGAGATAAAGAAATCACACAAAAAAAAAAAAAAAAGGAATGAATAACTTTATTATTAGAAGACAAAATACTTCAGGTGCATAAGCACCCAAACCTTGACTTGAGGTCAGAATATTTGCAATATAAAAATGTGTATTTACAGGTTCATAAATGTATCAGTTTAGGCAGATTTGAGGTGCAGCTTATGAGAAGGGTCTTTAAAAGGGGTTCTGTTGTACTTTTTGAAGCTAGGCAGTTTATGGTCTATTACTACTTGTCTGGATGGATGTTTGTATATTTAGGGTAAACAGTATTATAAATGAATTCATCAGATAAATTTTTATTTCACACAAATTCATTAAACTATATAGAAATAAATATACATATAAGCTAGAAAAACTTAAAAAATAAATTATAAACATCTTATCTTAGGTATAATTGATTTATATTCACAGTAAAAACAATCAATAATTATTTACAATTATGAAATATGTACAAAATTTTCTTAATTAAGAATATTCAAAATTCTTAATATTCAAAATATATAAGCAAAAAATCAAGGGTTATTTTTTATAGGAGGTTTCTTTTAAAGAAATAAAACTGAAGCTATTCAAGTTACGCCTGTTTATATGAATAAGCCTGGGAGATTTATGCTTAGTTTACATAGATCCTATGTTACTAACTTTTAATTTTTTTTAATCAATTCAGCATTTTTAGAAAAATTACATCTGTAATAAGTTTACAAAACTATATACTCATTTTCAAGTACAACAACTGGCTTTTTGATTCTGTTTTATTTCCCTCCTTCCCTTTGTTTCATCTTAACTGCATCTTCAGGAATTTTTAATGTTTGCATTAACAACATCAAAATTCCTGAAGATGGAGTAAATTAAGATGTACCAATACTATTATGATAGTTTAGAAGATATTTTCATTTGACCTATGTATAATGGCTCAAAGATAAATAGAAACAGGTTGTACAATAAAAATTATTGTAGGAAGACAATTTCATTTCTTCAAGAATTCTTAATCCATCTAATGTTCCTGTCTATACATCTGAAACACCTGCAAAGATTTAGAAAACTGCTTAACATGTAGTCACAAAGGCCTGATAAAAGTTTTGCCATTTAGATCTTACAGTATGACTGTATCTTGGTTCTGAAAAAGCTAATTTCATTCTTCAGGTGTACCACTTTAAAAAAAATATGTATCTAATGTCCAATTTAGACTTTTTCATTTCCTTGACTGAATTCTTTTCACTCTAATACTTTTAAAATAAAAAAACAAGGCTTGTTAACAATTCATATATATATATATATAGTTCTGACAAGCTTATTTGTACTGGCAATGAAGTACATGGACAATGAAAAACATCAATTTATGACAAGGTTTAAGAAAATTTCTTTCTTTCTTCTGAGTCTGTAAAATCCTCATAACCATGTGTATATGCTCAATAAGCTATCACTTTATGAAATAAAGAATAAAATTATAAATAATATTAAGCACCAAAAATAATTTATACATATTTTTTTTTATTAGGATAGAATAATATTAGGCATGAAGGGCATAAGAGGGAAAGCACACTCAGCAATGCGTTCACATGGTTAGGTTTCTCTGGTTTATTTATGGGTAGGAATCTATTACAGTAATTGTCATAAAGTTTCAAGACTAAAAGCTTTACATTCTCTCCATAGGAAAGCATAAGCAGTTTTTATTCTCATTAAAATATGCTATTCTGTCTATTTAACTGATCTCTGACTACTTAGCAAAAACAGTACTTGTCACAAGTTAAATAAATGCTGTTTATAATATTATTACAAGCCATACAAATTGAAAAGCTGAAAATTAACAACTTTAGTTTCTTAATTATTACAGTAAGCTTTAGAACCAACCTATATTGTGTGGCCAACAATTTTTAAAATGTCTAAATTTAGCAAGACTTCAAATTTCACTAAAAAAAACCTGTTGCAGAGGAGGTGCATGAACAAAGCAAATTCCTTAGCATTTAGTTAATAATTATTTGCAATTGAACTTTACATACCATGTAAATCCCTCTCCTATTTTTAAAAATTTCCTATTAAAGAAAATAATGCAATTTTTACATACATAAAATATATGTAAAATAAGCACATATCCTTTTTTAAATAAGAATAAACCACTTAAATGGCCTTAAAACCTAAAAATGAACCTGAAGATTTCAACCAAAAATAAATTTGTTTAGCGATTTAGAAAACGATACCCTTTTATCAGATTTAATTTATATAATTTAAAATGGGGAGGCCCAACCATTCAGCCCTGAAGAAGCCATCACATGATGTGCGAAAGCTCGGCAAATAACAACTTAACACGGTCCAACCCGGAAGAAGAAACGGTAAATACAAAAGATATATTGTCAAAATGCACCAGAATGACATCCATTCACTGATTCTCATGAAAGTTTCACATTGTTACTACTGTACAACCAATACTTCTGAGTAGATGTACAATTAGGCCATACAAATTTCTACCTCGAAGGAATTTTATAAACAAAGAGAATTTTACAGTATGGCAGTTAATAAATTTTATATAAGTTTATATAATTATATTAGTACAACTCATTACAATTAATTAAGACCAAATAATATATAATGAATCAAGTGTTACTGAAATTCAAAACCAATGAAGCATTTCTAAATAAATTTTATGTTATAGTAAAACCCTTTTTAAAAATCATTTTTGATAGTTTAAATAATATATATTTAACCAATATCATTCATGGTGCTTTCATATTAAAAATATAGCCAATCACACACACAAAAAAAAAATTGTGTTTCACATTTATCTCTATTTTTAACAATGCAATTATAATATTTTTGAATAATCATTTTAATATTTCACCGAGTCATTTTATGTTAAAATGAAAATTATGGCTACTGGGGTTCAGAAAATTTTAAAATTAAAATGATCTGATTGTTTTTTATTAACAAATATATTTTTGAACAATTATTAGAGTGCTGTATCAATTTGAAACACTTAGTAAAAATAAATTACATCTGATAAGTGTTCAAATTTTGAGATTCCAGTCAAGTCCCATCCTATCTACCAATTTTACTTGTCTTTTACTGGCTTATAAAATATTTTTTTGAACATGTTTTTAATGCAATAGAGAAGGCTACATTATATGCAAATGATAATTATGAGAATGGCTATAAAGACATTTTTTTCCCCTGGATATGGATAGCTGATTAATATTTGTTGTCCTACTAATATGGTTTTGTAGATCAAATAAAATAATTTTTAATATTTATTTTAATGATATTAAGTTTAATTTTGGTCAAATAACAATTATTTCCAAAAAAATATTATAATTGTTACTCCTCCAGAGTACTTCTATTCTACTCCATATAGCCTCTTTTTGCTATTTCAAACCTTTTAATATCATTCAATTTTAGAGAATTGACATAATTGTAATTAATGGAATATTTTGAGTACCTTATTGGAAAAATCATTAATGAAAGAACTTACGGTTCCAAGTAAACTGCCACTCAATACTGACCAACTTTGCTGTAGTAACCATGGTTTCTTGAGTTTTACTATAAAACTTTGGGATTCAAGTAAACTCCTACTTTATATATATATATGTGTGTGTGTGTAGTAAACAAGAACAGGTTGGAGAAAGAGTGCAGTGAACACACAAAAAGAAAAAATTCACAGAGTATAATTTTTGGGGATTTCTCCCCCTTTGCCAGTGAGGAGTGGAGAGAAAAAATATTTCCATTTGGTTTCTCATACCATTTTCACATACAAGTGGACAAATTTAATGGTTTGTGAAAAGAAGCTCAAATCTTGAATTTTCTTCTTTATTTTAAAAATCGCTGATACTAAATGGGTGGCACAAAGAAGTCATGTAGTATCAGCATTATTACAACACTAAAAGCAATTAGCTCACTAGGAGGAGCTCTTGTGGAATACAATCAAATAAAAGCAAAATCTCCCTTGGGAGTTTCAAAGAAAATTATCTTTTCCAGCAGGATTAGGGCACTGTTTAGACCCCCCCCCCCAAAGTAAGGCAGTACTGATAGAACAGACAAAGTCTTGACTGAGCAGCCAACTACTATATATCTTTTCTTCTGTAGCTATTAAAAGAATATGGCAAGAAAAAAACTCCCTGTAGATTAGAAAAAAGGTTTCATAAAGTAGGGCTACCAAAAAAGAGATCCTCCTACTTATTTCAGTACTTAGCAAGATTCTATTGAGAGTTATTCTCCATAAAAAGTAACCGAGAGTTGTCTTCCTATTATGGAGTTGTCTATTACTGGCACTCATTTGACTTTGACAAAATTATCCTTCTTGTGACTGAGCTCAATCTTGAAAACTCTAAGGTATGATAAAGTTTATCTGTGTCTTATTCACATATATCTCCCATAAAAAAAAAAAAAAAAAAAAAAAAAAAAAAAAAAAAAAAAAAAAAAAAAAAAA